>CAUYQU010005185.1:0-41610 GCA_963574635.1 Cheracebus regulus
TTCTTTCTCCTTTTCTCTCTTTTTCTAAAATCTCTTCCTCTTTCTTTCTCTTTCATTTTTTTCTTTCTTTTGCAGTTTCTTTCTTTCTCCTTTTCTCTCTTTTTCTAAAATCTCTTCCTCTTTCTTTCAAAAAAAAAAAAAATGCCAATAAAAGAAGACCTAAATGGCGACACTTTAGACTCTGTTTGTATATTAGAGGATTGAACATAGTAAAAGATTTCAAATCACTCCAAATTCATCTATAGATATAATGCAATTTCTATCAAAATCTTTAAAAAGATATTTTGAAAACATCAACAAGCATATTGTGAAATTTATATGGAAGTCATAGGCCCTAAAACTTTTTTTACATTTTTTTGTAATTGAAATAGCAGAACAAAGTAGAAGGAGTCACTCTACCAGATATTAAGGCTCACAGTAATCAAGAACATGAAGGTGGAAGAATACACACAGAATTCTGAAATAAACCAACACAAATATTTTCCACTAATTTTTAACAAATGCACAAAAGTAATTCAGTGAAGGAAGGATACAGCTTTTTCAACAAATGGCTATGTGGACATCCACTGGCCAAAACCAAATCGCACACCTATACAAATATTAACTCAAAGTGAAACATAGGCTTATTTTTTTTAAAGACAGGGTGTCACTCTGTTGCCCAGGCTGGAGGGCAGTGGCATGATCTCTGCTTATGGCAGCCTAGACTTCCTGGGGTCAAGTGATCTTCCCACCCTAGCCTCCTGAGCAGTTGAGAATACAGGTGCACACCAACGTGCCCAGCTACATTTTTTTTTGTATTTTTAGTAGAGATGGCATTTCATCAAGTTGCCCAGGCTGATCTCAAACTCCAGGGCTCAAGTGATGCTCCCAACTCAGCCTCCCACACAGCTGAGACTACAGGCACACACCACCATACACAGCTAATTTTCTGTAGAGACAAGCTACCCAGGCTGGTCTCAAACTCCTGGGCTTAAGCAATTCACCCACCTTGACATCCTAAAGTGTGGGGATTACAGGCATGCGCCACCATACTTGGCCTGAAATACAGGCTTAAATTTAACAACATAAAATACTTTTAGAAAAAATATTCAGGATTTAGGGTTAGACAAGACTTCATAGACTTGGCATGGAAAACACAATACGTAAGCGGAAAGATTGATCAATTGGACCTAACCAATCTCAGCAAAACCTGTAAAGAGAATTAAAAACAAGCTACAAATAAGCAATCAAATTAGCAAATTAGCAAAGTAGAAATTAGAAATTAGAAAATGGCAAAAGATGTGGGGAGACACAACCAAATAGGATACATGAATGATGAATAAGCACATGAAAATATGCTGAATACCATTAGTCATTAAAGAAATGCAAACTAAAACTGCAGTAATATATTATCTATCAGAATGCCTAAAATTTTTAAAAAAATATTAATAACACCAAATGCTACAAAGGATGTGCACAAACTGGAGAACTCATACATCACTGGTGGGATTCTAAAATGGCACATTCTAAAATGAGTCTTAAAATACTACACATGTAACTGCCATGCACTATTATACTTTTGAGCATTTATTCCAGAGAAACAAACATGTATATTAACAAACATGCACACAGATGCTTTAACTTTGTTACCACCTAAAACTAGAAATAACCTAGATGTACTTCATGGATGAAGGGTTAAACAAACCATGGTACCCACATACCATGGAATACTACTCTGCAATAGGTGAACTATCAATACCCTGAATGAATCCTCATGGGATTATATTGAGTAAAAAAGAAACAATCCCAAAAGAGTACATATTATGTGATGTATACATATTGTGCGATGTATACAAAATGTTGTGCCATGTATACAACATTTTGAAAAGACAAAATTTTAGAAATAGAGTACAGGTGAGTGGTTGCTAGAAGTTA
Organism: Cheracebus regulus; assembly: GCA_963574635.1. NCBI lineage: Eukaryota > Metazoa > Chordata > Mammalia > Primates > Pitheciidae > Cheracebus > Cheracebus regulus. The sequence goes on from CAUYQU010005185.1 coordinate 1,915, forward strand.
GGAACAACCAGAGCAGCAGTAGGGGAAGGAAAACGGGGGGTGCAGTTTTACAAAGGCAGCATGAGATGACCTTGTAGTGACAGAACTTTCCCTGCAACTCGACTGTGGTGGATAAAATTTTAATAAAATTGTATGGATCTAAACATAAACACATGGGAATATATGGAAAATGGGAAATGTGAATAATAAGGATTATATCAATGTCCATATTCTGGTTGTAATATTGTACCATGGTTATACAAGATATTCCTGATGAGAATAAATGAGTAAAGGGTACATGGGATTTCTGTATTATTTCTCATAAGTGCCTGTAAAGCTACAATTATCTCAAAAAAAGTTTAATTAAAAATAAACAGGTGGATATGTTTATGGCACAGATTATGTTGATAGTTTCATGGGCATTTATTTATCTTTAAACTCATTAAAGTTGCATACATACAACATGTACAGACTTTTCTATGTCAATCAGACCTCAGTAAAGTTGGTTTTTAAAATATGCAAACAAACAAGCACTATCTATACAAGAGCTCTGTAACTTCAGTACTCCCCAGTTTTCAAAATGTAGGTGGTCTTGTGTTTCTTTGGTATTTATAAATGCCTCTTGCCACCTGCCTTGTTCTCAGATTGTTGCGGGTATTTCAGGGGATTAAATTATAATGGTCACTAGTTTTCTCAATGCATGTTCCCACAGATTTCATCTCATTTGCAGCTAATTCCTTTGATTGTCCTTTTCTACCTACCTTGCATTCAACCCAAATACTGAACACAACCCCTTTTCATAAATTCCCTAAAGTTCCAGCACTCCAAAATGGTTGTGTGGAACATTTTGGCCAAATAACTAGAATAATACAGTAGGTTTCTATCCCAGACAACAAACAACCTAAAATAACTTACTATACATCCATAATCTAAACCTTCTTGGTCACCTCTGTCACAGTGAAATTGGCATGGGCTGACTCTCCTCCACAGGTTCCTTGACTTCCTACCAAGGAAATCTTGGGTCTTGAATTTTGCCCCAAATCCCTAAGTATGTCACATGATTTCCATCTCTCATTCCTCTCTTCCTTCCTTCCTTTCTTGCTTTTTTCTTTCCTTCTGTTTTTCTTTCCCTTCCTCCTTCCTCAGGTTGAGAACAACTGAACACTAGGCATAAGAAAAAATGAACGAATTTTTTTTGTCCTTCTAGAATCTAGAATATACTGTTTGACTTTTTCAGGATTACGTCACATGATCTTTAGAAGGCAGAATGAGATTGCTAACATAAGAGATTATATATAACTAGATATTTATAAATACTAATAATTTCTCACAGTTGTTAAATAATTCTAAAATTAGCTAACCTATTAAAGCCTTTCATTCTTGAAAAAGTTGTCTTAATTTATTTAATGTTAATTACTCTTTCTTTGGTTTATATGGATATTTAAACTTGCCTTGAACATATGTCCTTATTATGCATCCAGGAGACTACAGCTGAATAGAACACTTTTGAATGTTGCACTTTAGAGAAAGAAATACCAAGAGAAACAGTAAGGAAAAATAAAACTATTCAAGTCTATGTCTAAATAAAGTCATATTCTCTATTCCATTAGTGAGTGATACATTCCATAGGCCAAATTCTGCCCTAGGTTATACGCACACTGTTCTTTCTGACGTTAGTGGGAATTGTTCATGTATAACTGAAGGCATCAGTTAGCCCTTTGGGCACAAAAATGACTACTCACAAAAAAAGCAAAAATAATTTAAGTCTTATTGTATTTGGCTTTTGGGTGAAAATGATATAATATAAACGACAATTCTATTAGATAATACAGGTTTTCAAAAGCACTACCATCAAATTCCAACCATTGCAAATTTGACAGAATTACCATAGTGGCATTTTCAAGACTAAAGATTGTTAAAAAATAAGTGAACATCGGAACATACTCTTCTATTTACAGCAATTTTCAATTTTAATAGTATATGTAATACATGTGCAATGTAATATTTGTTTATATTTCCTTTTACATATATTATATACTTTATAGTATTGGCTGAGAAACCACTATTTTCTAGTAGAAATAATTGCTAAATTCCTCTTCAAACATCAGTTTTCAAGTTTAAATGCTAATTTATCCATGGCTTATTGTAGGTCTTGATTGTGTTTCTCTAGGGAAGTTTTCACTGAACTTAAAGTTTTGCTATAAAATATTAAACTGAAAACATTCAGACAGGTAAAAGGCCAAACACTACAGGATGACCTGTGACAATCTTATATACACTAGCTAAACAAAACTCTTTCTGAGTGTATACATATATTGTTCATACAGTAGCCCCCCTTTATTCATTGAGGATATGTTGCAAGACCCCCAGTGGATGCCTGAAATCATAGACAGTACTGAAACCTGTACATGCTATGTGTTTTCCTATACATACATACCTAAGATAAAGTTTAATTCATAAATTGGGCCGAGTAATAGATTAACAATAACTATCAAAATAGAACAATTATAACAATATATTGTTCAGAATTTCATGGACTTCTTACACTGTAGTTCTTTGTAATTTCAGCATATAATGTTTTATCTTTCCTTTATTAAGTTGAATGTGTTTACCTTTTCATTTAAAAGAGGGACTTTATTGCTTCTTGGCGAAGCCAAATTGCCAGCATTACAATTATTGCACTTTGAGGCCATTAAGATGTAAAATACAGTTTCCTTGAACATAGTGACAATTGTGATATGGCAACGGCTGATCTGATTACTAAGATGGCTACTATGTGAGTGAAGGGCTAGGAGCATAGACAACAAGGCCATGCTGCTGAGCAAAGAGATGACTCACCCCCCGGGGCAGGAGGCAGTGTGACCACCTGTCATGTCATCATGTCAAATTGGGAGCTTCGCAAAACAGCACCAAATGTAAAACCTATACATTTTTTATTCCTGAAATTTTCCATTTGATATTTTCAGACTGTGGTTAACTGTGGGTAACAAACAACAGAAAGCAAAAGCAAGGATGACAGAGTACTACTGTACACTAATGGCTACAGGGTTTAATAACAGCGACTAAACAGATTTGCCTAGAAGCAGGTGAAGCACTCGCCACAAAAAGAATAAAATACCTAGGGATACAGTCAACCAGGGAGGGGAACCATCTCTACAATGAGAACTGCAAGGCACTGCCAAAAGAAATTGGATAACACAAACAAATGTCACTGGTTTATGTGACATTCCACGCTCATGAACAGGAAGAACCAATACTGTTAAAATGGCCATACTGCCTAAAGCAATTTATAGATTCAATGCCATTTCTATCAAAGAAACAATGGCATTCTTTGCAGAACTAGAAAAAAAAAGTATTTTAAAATTCATATAAAACCAAAAATGAGCTCAAATAGACAGACAATCCTACACAAAAAGAACAAAGCTGGCGGCATTGCACTACCTGATTGCAAACTATACTGCAGGGCTGCAGTAACCAAAACAGCATGAATCTGGTACAAACACACACATAAAACAATGAAAAAAAAAATAGAAAGCTCAGAAATAAGACCAGCACACCTACAACCTTCCGATCTTTGAGAAAGCTGACGAAAACAAGCAATGGGGAAAGGACTCCCTATTCAATAAATGTTGAGATAACTGGCTAGCCATATGCAGAGATTAAAACTGGACTCCTTTCTTATGCCATATATAAAACTCAACTCAAAATGGATTAAAGCCTTAGACGTAAAACCTGAAAATAAAAGCCTGCAAGACAATCTAGGCAATACCATTCTGGACATAGGAAATAGGAACAGACAAAGATACCATAATGAAGATGCCACAAGCATTTGAAACAAAAATAAAAATTGGCAAATGGGATCAAATTAAACTAAAGAGCTTCTGCACAGCAAAACGATCAACAGAATGAATAACCTAGAGAACGAGAGAAAATTTTTGCAAACTATGCATCTTACAAAGGTCTGCTAGCTAGCATCTATAACAAATTTCCACAGATCTACAAGAAAAAAACAAACAACCTTATTAAAAAGTGGGCAAAGGACATAGATCCTTTTCAAAAGAACACATACATGTGGCAAACAAGCATATGAAAAAACCTCAACAACACTGATCATTGGAGAAATGTAAATCAAAACCACAATGAGAGATACCATCTCACATCAATCAGAATGGCTGTATTAAAAAGTCAAGAAATAAAAGGTGCTGTTGAGGTTGCAGAGAAAAAGGAATGCTTAATACGCTGATGTTGGGAGTATAAATTACTCGGAAGACAGTGTGTCAATTCCTCAGAGACTGAAACATAGAACTACCATTGTACCCAGCAATCCCATTCCTGGGTATATACCCAAAGGAATATGAGTCATTCTGTCATGAAGACACAGGCACACGTATGTTCATTGCAGCACTATTTACAATAGCAAAGACATGGAACCAACCTAAATGCTCGTCAATGACAAACTGTTACTTTCTTTTGTTATACCCTTTTAAAATCCATCAGTGCAGAAAGAATGCCTGAGCCCCACCTAGACCAATGAAGACATAAAGAGAATGGGGATCAGAATATTTTTTAAAGTTTCTCAATAATGCTAATAATTTCTATAGTTGAGAATTATTACCCTAAACTGGAATCTAACTCATATATCATGCATATACAAAATCTGATTGTCTTCTAGTATTCCCATCTGGGGAAAAGAAACACTGTATCAGCAATTATATAAGCCAGAGAGCTGGGATTCATCAACTCCCTTTCCCTCAAATTACACATTCCTTCAACAAGTCCTTTAATTCTTAAACTGCTCTCAGAGCTGACCACTCATTGCATATTCACTAGAGTCTTCATAATCCAAGCAAGTATCACTTATATATCATCTGGGCCATGAGAATGCCATAAGAACTCTTCACTCTTGTCTTTAGGCAGATCATTCTCCCTCCCTGCAGCCAAAGTGGTATTTAGGAAAAGGTAATCTGGGAATGTCACACATTTTCCTTCCTCACCCTCATCCCCTGTCCATCACATAAAACATTTCAGTACAGTCTCATTTAAAAAATCTTAACATATCCATTGATGCTCTTTAACAGTCTCTTCCAAATGTTCTGTTCTCGTTGCATACCATGTCCCACTTTGCCAGCTACAATCTAACCACACTGATCTTTTACTCTATGTGCATATTCTTTTTTTACACAGGGTGTTTACAGTATTTGCTATGCATTTATGGAATGTTCTTCTTAACTCCCTTTGCCCAGTTGGATCCTATGCATTCTTTAGAATAAATCTTACTATCAGTTGAATTGTATCCCACCGAAAGTTATACTGAAGCCCTAACCCTATGTGCCTGTGACTCTGATCTTATTTGGGTAGTGTCTTTTGGATGTAATTGAGTTAAGATGAGTCTTACTGAATGAGAAAAAGCCTTAATCCAGTACAACTGATGTACTTATAAGAAGAGAAGATGCACATGGTCAGAGGAGAGGACCATATGGTAATGGAGGCAGAGGCTGGAGTGATGTGGCTACAAGCTAAGGAATGTCAAGGATTGCTGGCAAACACCAGATGCTGGGAGAGTAAAGGAAGGATTCTAGGTTTCAGAAAGAGCGTGGCCCTTCTAACACCTTGATTTCAGCCTCCAGTCTCCAGAACTCTTAGACAATGAATTACTATTGCTTTAAGCACCGGTTTGTGATAATTTTTTAGTCCAGGCCTAGAAAGCTAATACACACATTTAATATCATTTATTCAAGGAAGCCTTTCTTGACTTCGGTGGTTTGACCAAATCATTCTTCATCTGGTCCTGTAGCACTTATCACAATTATATTTTTGCTTTTATTGGTGTAATTATCCATTGAAATTGGATATCCATTGATATCCATTGATAAGTGATTGCTTATCCATTGAAATAGATTGTAAGCTCCATCATAGCAGGAAGTTATCGACTAGAAAGTGTTTTAGCAGACATTGTTTTCTTTACATGTTCGAGTTTATGGTGTAAGTTAAATAGGTCATTTGTTTCCAATTTGTAATGAGTATGCTAACATTTTGAGGTGTTACATAGTTTTGTCAGGGTTGCACAATTTTTTACTAAAAGGTCAAGAATTAAAGTCTTGCGTTCTGCTTAAATACTGCATTTTAAAATCACATGTAAAAAATGCATAAAGAATAATTATTTTTTACTTGGTTTTACCTCTTCCATAATCAAGTAGGAAGTGCTTCCTTCTTTATATTTTATCATAATAAGGATTGATTCTATATGGGATGGGTCAGGTGATCAGGCTGGCTTAAGGAAAAAAATCTTTAAGCCACTGTAATCTATCCCAACTGTCATAAAACATGAAAATATTGAGCAGAACTTTATACAAAATTACATTCTGTTGTACATTTAAACTGCCTGTATCAATGAGGGATATAGTTACAAAATATAATAACTTTAATTATTTGTATAAATCATGTAAATATCTGAATCATTACAAATGTTTATATTATAAATACGTACAAAACATGTATAAACATACAAAAATTACATTTACATTATAAATATTTGTTTTCAGTTCTTTTGGGTTTCTGTGTTTTTTTGGTTCAGAGAATTTAAAAACTTATTTAGATCTGCTCACTGATGTAGGTTCATGGCAAGTTATTATTTTTAGTTTAAGGTCAGAGAAACTTGACACTATAAATTTAGGCAGGTAGTTTAAATTCCCTAAGGCTAATTTTAAAAAATCTCTATAATGGAAATAATGTCATAAAACTATAATTAACACTATATTAAACATGTTACAATTATGTTACTATTTCATTATATAACTGCAAGTATGTAACATGTTTAATACAGTGTACATAAATCAGTGATTAATAGCAGCTATGATAATTTGTAACTGATCTGAAAAACTTCATTATATTCTATTGATCTTAACTTTATTTTGAATAACCCAAAACTATTCAACTAACTTGAGCTATTAACCCAGCTGGCTGGATATAAAGAGAAGGCTTTGCACAGAGAAGCATTTAGTACACACATGCATGCATACTTACACACGCACACACAAACACAGAGTCAGAGCTAAATGCAATGAAATATTAAAGGAATAATATGGATTGAGATTCTCTTGGAATGGGAGTGGGATGGTATTCCTATGAGAATTTTATGCCATAGAGCTTACTGAACTGAACGAGGGGGCGACATGGATGTTTTATGTTGCCTCAATCAATAGGAATGTGGAAACACCTTTATAAAGTGTGCACATGGGCATACAGTTCAGAGATTAATTGAGAGGCTTGGTTTATCTATTCTAACAAATGTTTGTTAAATTGCATTTTCTTTACCTCCAGAACTATCAATAGTTTTTCTTTCTCAGATTGAATACATAAATCAAAAGAGCATACTTCATGAACTATGATTATGAAACTCCTATCCTTCATCTATTGATTCCTAAAACTTTATTTACCTATGTATTTTTTTCTTCATTGTATCATATCAGAACTGCTCTTTTTCACACTATGGTAGCTACAGTCATCTATGGCTCTTGAATTGTCAATGTATCAAGGAGGCCTCAAAATAGCATAGAAAATGTGAACAAGCCCAGTACTAAATCATTTCTTGGTTCCACAGTTGTAGTATTTCATCAGCTTCAAATTGCAGTAATTGTTTTACTGCAATTCTGCATAATTACTATAAGGATAACTATACTGACTATTCTATGATGCTATTTGTGCTATACAATGTGTGGAACTGCTTAAGGCAAAATATATTTTCACAGAAAACCCTAAAGTTTTACTTTTAAGTGAAATGTCACCAAACACACACTTATTTTCAAATTATTTTACCTACCAATTCATAATAAAGTGCTAAAGTAAATCTTTTTTACACATTTCAAAACTTTTATAAAAGTAACCAAATGAAATCCTGTGACTACAGCATGTGCTGATTCAATATGAAAATGAAGCTTTAGAAAAGCTGCTAATATTAACAGTGTTCCCTATTTGATAATAAAAAGTATGAATCGATTTTTTCCAGTTTTAGTATAAAAGATGACAATGAATTTTAGCTTGATATAATTTGAAATAACCGATATATTAAACCCCTAAGTAAAATTTCAATTGGTAATCCTGTCAGATTCAAGTCCCTAAATGAGTATTAATTTAAACACTAATCATCTTCCAACATGTTGAAGCTTTAAAATGCTAGTTTGGAATAAAAGCTGTGAGATTCATTACCATAACAATGTTGAGCATTTGTCTGTTTGTTTAGGAAATTCAATTTCCAATGTTAGTATGTCTGGATTTCCTGGCATCCTTTCCCCGAGAGATTTAATTATTTAGAATCTTTTTTTTTTTTTTTTTTTGATTTTGGTAAATTAGAATTCTGATTTTACTGATGGGAAGCTGATACTAAGTGAACTGGTGAACTGTCTGGGATAAAGCATTAAGTTGAGATCTGCTAATTAATTTTATGCCACCAGGTATAAGTAAACCAGTAAAAAATCACTATAAGCAACTAAGTAAAATTCTAGTTTCTGAGCCATTCCACGAATAAGTTGTATGTTTTATTTTTACACATGCACGGAAACATACACACTATATAAATTCATCAATCTGTGGCCTTTTGGAAGATAGCTGAAAATATGCATATATATAAAGTACAGGTTTGTAGTTTGAAATTGGACTAAACAAGATTATTAATCATTTGTTCTATCCTATGCCTAGCATGATAAAAGTCCCTAACCCCGAAATTAAATGGAGTTTAGGCGCATTATATAATCATGCAACAGTAAGTTACATTTTATACTAAAATTTTTCTACAAATGTTCTTGCAGTTATATAATGAAATAGTAACAAGCTACATTTCTCTATATTTTGACCATAAAATATAGCAAAAAAACCCAAAGTTTTTATGTAAACATCAGGAAGCATTAGAGAAGAGAAAAAGCACAAGTCTGATCATTGGCTAACAGGGATGGTTCTGTCACTCGATATCTAAATAACCCTACACAAGTCAGGAGCTTGCCACACTTCAATGACTTGTGCTACCCTCCACACTCCACTTACTTTTTTATGCAGAATTCAAGAGGCCCTGATTTTGTTCATCTAGTTCAATCTTATGTAAATGGGGAAACTGAGTCAAATGACTCCGTTTGAGAAGTTGAGGCTGGTAGAGTACGGCATGAGCCACTGTCCCCAGCCTCCATTACTTCTTATAACAACTTTTAATCAATTAGTATATTCCTTATCAACTATTATATGGATTCTTAAAAGTTTTATTCTTAAGATTACAGAGTAGCATAACCTAAATCAGATTTCCCAACTCCTAACCTCCTGTCCTTCCTGTTCTTTTTTTTTTTTTTTTTTTTTTTTTGAGGCAGGATCTTGTTCTGTTGCCCAGGCTAGAATGCAGTGGCGTGATCATGGGTCACTGAAGCCTCGACTTCCTGGGCTTAGGTGATCTTTCCACTTTAGTCTCAGCCGCCTGAGTAGCTGGGTCCACTGGAATGCATCACCACACTTGGTTAATTTTTTTAGAGTGTTCTTTGTAGAGACGAGGTTTTGCCATGTTGCCCAGGTTGGCCTCAAACTCCTGGCTCAAGGTATCTACCCACTTCGACCTCAAAAATGCTAGAATTACAGGCATGAACCACTGTGCCCAGCCTCTATTACTTCTTATAACAATTTTTGAGCAATTAGCAATTCCTTATTAAAAATCTAGGCTGGGCCCTGTGGCTCACGCCTATAATCCCAGCGCTTTTGGAGGCTGAAGCAGGTGGATCACCTGAGGTCAGGAGTTCAAGACCAGCTTGGCCAACATGGTGAAACCCCTTCTCTACCAAAAATATAAAAAATTAGCTGGTGCGGTGGTGGGCGCCTGTAATCCCAGCTACTCAGGAGGCTTGCCTGAACTCGAGAGTAGAGCCTGCAGGGAGCCAAGATCATGCCATTGCACTCCAGCCTGGGCAACGAGAGCAAAACTCTGTCTCAAAAAAAAATGTATAATACGGATTTTTATAAATTTTATAATACCTTAAACATATTCAGACTGGTATCCCATAGAAAGGAACCTTATGTAGATCTCCATTATAGAGTAAATAATTGCTCTGTAATTTTCATTTGAATGAATCCAGATTCCCATAATGCTAGGTACCCCTGAAATATTTAATAGGTGCTAGATGGTTAAATGACAGAACTGAATGGTTTTCTAAAATTTTATGACTATCTAGTTCTGTAGTTTTAATATAAAATGCAGAATAATTTAAAACTTACACAAAAAGATAAATAGTGTACAAATCAGAAAGGACAAGTTTTCTCTTGATAGTCCAACAATTATGAAATAAAGCAGTCTCACTAAATCATAAGTACTTTAACCTTTTCTTGAAAGAAGGGAAAGATTTAAAGATTTATGAAGAAATTTTGCCTAAACTAGGAAATGACTCATATTTGACATGTATTGAAATGGTAATGCTGATTTCAATAGGCACTCTAAGAGCATTTTATTCCCAAGAGAGTAATTCAGTCATGGTTACCTCTCTGCATTTAGATTTTAAACTTTCTTTGTAAAGCTTTTAATGTACTACTGCCTGCCAAAACATGGCACAGTCTCACAGATAAGACAAAATAAAAGCAAGTAAAGAAATTTTTTTTCTTTGTTGATACGAAAATATCCAACAAATATATCTATTTGGCATCTTCTACAAAGATGCCATCATCCTTCTTCTGCATCTTTGGCATTGTCTTTCTTTAGCAGTTTCTATTTCTCCATTTTTAGTATTAAAACCCAATACTGGAGGACTGGTCCATGGGCACAATGGAGACCTCAAGACAACGGAAACTTCAAGACTAGGACAAAACAGTCTCCTATCTGTTAACTACTGAACATGTGGAGACTAAGCACTGAGAGACTGAAGCCATTGTGTCCTATGGACAAGACCTGATGTATATCCTTTCAACCTAGTTGCATACAAAAACACTGACCCCTGCCAACCACACATTCACTAAACTCCTATCTTAGTATTTGAAAGCCAAATAACAATTCTCAAGACCCTCTGAGGAAATACACTCATACTACCTGCTTCAGGATAAAAAAAACAAGATATCAAAGACAATTTTTATAAAATGAATGAGGGCGTAAATGTCCTTAGTTTAAATGAGGTTCACATGAGCCACTGGCTGGATGCTTACATGAGAGCCCGCACTGGAAACTGTGGTACCCAGCACCTGGGGTGACATGATTTGGCTCTGTGTCCCCACTCACACCTCATGTCAAATTGTAATCCCCAGCGTTGGCGGTGGGGCCTGATAAGAGGTGACTGGAACGTGGGGCGTTTTCTCATCAGTGTTTTGTACCACCCACCTAGTGCTATTCTCTGGGTAGAGCTCTCATGAGATCCGGTTGTTTATAAGTGTGTAGTACCTCCCTGCTCTCTCATCCTCTTATTCTGGCCACATGAAGTGTTCCCTCAGCCATCGTCTACCACCATGATTGTAAGTTTCCTAAAGACTCCACAGATACCGAACAGATGCCAGAATCATGATTCCTTACAGCCCACAGACCCATGAGCCAATTAAACTCTTCTTTTTTTTTTTTTTTATTATACTTTAAGTTCCAGTGTACATGTGCAGAACATGCAGGTTTGTTACTTAGGTATACACATGCCATGGTGGTTTGCTGCATCAATCCCTCATCATATACATTAGGTATTTCTCCTAATGCTATCCCTCCCCTAACTCCTACCCCATGCCACGCCTCCCCTAGCCCTCCACCCCTTGACAGGCCCCGGTGTATAATGTTCCCCTCCCTTTGATGTGTTCTCTTTGTTCAACTCCCACTCATTACCCAGTCTCAGATTTTTTTTTTTTTTTGAGATGGAATTTCACTCTGTTGCCCAGGCTGGAATTCAGTGGCATGCTCTTGGCTCACTGCAACCTCTGCCTCCTGGGTTCAAGTGATTCTCCTGCCTCAGCCTCTCGAACAGCTGGGAATACAGGCAAGTGCCACCATGTCTGGCTGAGTTTTATATTTTTAGTAGAGATGGGGTTTTGCCACATTTGCCAGGCCAGTCACGAACTCCTAACATCTGGTGATCTGCCTGCCTCGGCTCTCCAAAGTGCTGGGATTATGGGCAGGAGCCACTGTGCCAGGCCGGGTATTTTTTTTTATAGCTGTGTGAGAATGCACTAGTATACCTAGTTTGAAAGGCAAATGTGGCTTTAACTGTATTCGGCTATTCCAGTGCCCTGAAAAAAAACAAAAGGCTGAACTGTGCCTTTCTTCTGAAGGCTGTAAATACCATACATCTCACAGCTCTTTTAGCCTTTAGCAGTTTCTAAGGCTCATACAAACTGTGGTTGACAACTACAATAATAATATAACACCTTTTGAGTGCTTCAAGTGTAAAGTTCATTAGTTCTAAGGTCACCATTTTAATGCAACAGACAAATTTTATTCACTTCATCAGGTGCTATCTGAAAAAGACAGCTGTAAAAATCAAGCTGGGGTATTCATACAACCATGACTAGTAAAATTAGTACCAGACATCTAGTGAGCCCTTAGACATTTTTAAACAAAATAGAACATAGTAACCTAAATAACAAAAATTTTCTGAGGATACTATAATTACAGATAGCATTGTCTTTAAGTTTCTGTGAAAGATTTTAGAGCAATTTTGGGGGAGGAAATGCTAGTATATCATTAAATGACCTACATCACTAGGTCATTTAAATGTTTTCCTTCTTTAGTTATCATTTATATACACCTGAAATCTAAAACATACTTCTGATTTTGTGAGTAGATGCCAGTTAAAAGAGAGAAAGTAAGACAAATCCTTGTGTTTAACCAAATGTTAAATATTTTTTATTTTACTCACCTGCACACTAAGATGAATCCATTTCTTGACAAGAATTCTCCCCAGTGTCATTACTTTTATTGGAGGCTGCAAACCATTTACTGTGCGATAATAAAACACGGTCTCTTTCTCAGATATTGTAAGTTTCAACACAATCTGCCCATCTACTGCCTTTTCTATAACACACCTTAGGAAGCAACCAGAAAAGAGAGAAAAGGTCAGCATCCCATCAAAAAGACATGCTAAGGTATCGTGCAGTTACAGTAGTGTTAAAATGACCCCTAACTTCTCGCAAAATGGTGCACTATGAGTACAGGCCTAAATGTCATTATATTCAATGCAAGCTTTATTCCAATGAAGAAGCCCCTTTATTTCAATAAAAAATGGAATTCTTATTTACAATATATTCCCCAGAACCTCAACACCCTTCATTAGAGATTCACGATGGAAACTAGAGTGGCTGAATCATTCTGCAAAACTAACATTTAGGCTATTGGCTCATTAGTTCTGCTATTTCTTTTAGAGGAAGTGGTGCAACACACTACAGGCCGCTTGAGTTTTGAGTCATCAGTGCAAATCTTTCTTTTTAATGTAAAGTGAATTTAGTGTCCATGGAAGGCTCTAAATTGGTAGCCTGGAAGTCAGAATCACTCTATCTGATTCCCATGGTGAACTGGAGAATGGACAGCTATAGTCTCTGCTCACCCCATCAACTGGCCCAAAGCCAAAGCCGGTGTCTGTAAGATGACTGGCTACCTCTCCCTGACCATATAGCCCAACTGAGGCACTGAGATCATGTGAAATATCTGAGGGGAAAGGTCATTCAGCCTTCCAAAACATGGTGAAATAATACTTTGATAAAGTAGAACAGTTTTCAGAAAACTTCGAGGTCTTGTGTCAGGGCAGTTATCAAATGATTTTAAGTTACCTCTATCCTTATTACAGTGACACACATTTCAGAACTTAGGTTCCCTTCTTCATCTGGTTACCTCCTACTTAGCTTTGGCATCTGAATGATTATGCCTGGTCCTGGAGCCCTTCTTCCTGCTCTAGGTCGGTTGAGGGGGTCTCACTTTATGCTCACTTAACATACTGTGCTGCCTAGGTAATAGCACTCATCCATCTGTACCCTCCATTAGATCACTTAGATCATGAGTATCTGAGGATACACACACACCTAGTATACAGTAGTCTCTCAAAAAATGATGAGTTTGTGATCAAATTTGGCAGGAAGCATCAGAGGGAGAAAGGTATAAAATTGGGCCAATCAAGAATTACTGCTAAAGATGGCTTAAAATTTTCCTTAAAGGGTACGTTTTTCACATATCATTTCTTCTCACTTGCATCTATTTTTTCCTGAGTCAGGAGGTAAGAGTAAGATTGTAGAATACTAGTAGTCCCTCTTCTAGTGTCATAATTTTATATTTTATATGTATATTTGGTATAAAGTTATGAGTTCAAGTGTATTTTCAATTTAGGTAAATAGATTTAGATGACATAAAGGTTTTATATAAGTAGAAATAAAAGTTTTATTTAAATTCTAATGCAAATGATATTTTTAACCCTTCAGTAGTTGAATATTTCTAATTTACTGCAGAGAGTTTTTCTTTACCCCTTTCCATCAGGTCTTAACCTGAAAACACTTTGTCCCTATTCATTTTTCTTCGGTTTAAATCTACGAGTGAGAGTTTGACCATTACTCAAGAATGTATTTACTAAATGCAGACTTATTTCCCCAAGCTTACTGAAAATGCATTTCTTAATATGTTATTGATTATCTTCCTTGCTATTTTGTTTGCTTGTAAACACACTAGCTTTGGTAGATAATAAATGTGAGAGGAAGGCAGGTAGCAAAATATTTAGGAACTGGATTTATTCTGCTCCTGAATAAACAATAATTGGATAATCCATGTTTTGTTTGTTTTACTTATCTGTGCAAACACCCCGAAATTCCCCCAATTCCCAAAGGTATTTTAATTTTGAAAATGGAAACGACCTTGATACAAGGAACTCTCAAAACCATAAACCATGTTCTTCCAACCCTATAAATCTTTCTGTGTCTTAGTTATATAAAATGATGTCAATAGCGGATGAATTTGCTACAGATATTTCCCTACAAGCTCAGAAGGATATTTGATTTTAACCCTATTTGTCAAAAGACAATGATTTAAGACTCTTTGGATACTAGTTATATAAACAGAGTAGTCTGAATTTACTAGAATTTCAGACAGTAAGAAAAAAAGGTTTTCTTTGAGGAGAGATGTAGAAATGGGAATGGTTTGTGATTAATCTAAATTTTAAACAAAATGAAGACATGCCAACTTTCACTTGGCAAATTGAAACTACACACCAAAGACCTTTATGTCATATTTGCATATGGGATTGTAATACTTTTCTGGTTTGTTTCACATGTTTTTAGATACGCAGCCAATGCTGTCACACCAAGAAAATGTCACAAGAGAAGGGGCCAAAAGCCCTCTAGGAAGACAAAAGATAAACAAAGATTCCTCAAAAGTGTCCCATTTATTAAAATCTCCAAGTTGGTGATAAATATTTAGGAGAAATGCATTAGATATCAGCTCAAGAAAATATTACAGAATGAAGAACTGGTGATTAAGTAATACAAAAAAATGGCATTACTAAGACCCAGACTCACTGAAGGCATTTCTCTGGGATGAACAGCATGAAAGCTTTTGAGAAGCTCTCATACTTATCTACATATTTCCTAACTAATTGGAAAATGAAAATAGCCCAAGATAAAGGACTAAAAGCTATATCATTTTAGAGATGGAAGGTTATTTATATATTCAACTTAGATTACTGAACATCTTCCATGTGTCAAACAAACATCTCTTCTTGGGGAAATGAGGATGAAAAAAATAGTACCAAGGCCTGAGAGAACTATCTGCCTCATGAAAATGTTATACCCTAGTAAGGAAATGTTATTTATATAAACCCAGATCAAGACTTTGAAAATATTAATTATTTGTTTTACAAGTTTCCATGTCTTCAAACTCACTGTGAGTCTGGGTTGGGCTTTGAAGGGTAAGACCAAATGTCGAGCTAATCTATGGAGAATACATGATTCCAGCATAAACACATCTGCCCGCAATGAACTATTTTAACACATTCTTTTTTCATGGTCCACTTCATCCACAGAAGAGAAAAAAACTAAATGTGGGAAACAATTGGAAGAGTTAGTCTTCAATAGCATGAATTCTATATCGATAGCCTTCATTTCTGGTTTGGAATTCAGGCTGCAATGATCTCTACTACTGGTTTTCGGGACCTAGGAAAGCTTATACCCACACTACTA
This sequence comes from Cheracebus regulus, assembly GCA_963574635.1. NCBI lineage: Eukaryota > Metazoa > Chordata > Mammalia > Primates > Pitheciidae > Cheracebus > Cheracebus regulus. Next base: position 18,031 of record CAUYQU010005185.1, read on the forward strand.
CTTACATTACACCTTGTTGCTCAGGTTTCAACCACACAGCTAAGGTGAATGATGCCACCAGCCTTGGAGAAGGAGGAGAAGAAAAGCAGTTCTTGTGATTTCCAAAAATAAAACTTGTAGAATTGCTATGGGAGTTAGGACACAGATCATTCTTGTCTGGTGTAATGCAGCTACTGAGGCCTGCTGAGAAAAGGGCAGTGTAGGTCGGGTGTGAAGATCTGTATGGGCAATCCTGAATGCAAAACCGCTGGGTACAGAACTGAATACTTTCAGCAGAAGCAGAGCTATGACAAAAAGTGCTTCGGTCGGGGAGTCCACATACTGCTTGCGTTGGCACAATTGAAACATTCTTGAAAGCTCCCACATTCTCCAGCTTTGGGAAAAGACCTCGTGAGTCCGCCAAGGGTATCAAAGTAAAACAGGCAAAGATCAACATTTCAATGACATGAAGCAAGAAGCCAGAGCCCAATGAAAGAACCGGGCAATTCATGTTTACAAACAAGCATTCTCCTCTTGATTAAGCATTTCTAAATAAATAATCAGGCCCATGCCACTTGCCAGCAATATTTTAAAGCAGGGTACTTCAAGTAATGTTGCGGAACTCCATTTTCTGGCAACTGCAGACGCGTTCTCACAGTAAGTTAATACCAACGATGTTCTTAGCAATGGTGAAGACATGAGTAGCAGCTGGTATCTGAGGATCAAAAACATAGAGCGTCAAGGGAGAGCTGCCGCATCTTTAAAACTGAAGCTCAACCCAGGCATGAGGACTTTGAGCTCCTAGAAGCAACACTAATGAACTTCTCAAAAGTGTCCACTAAAGAACATTTTAAAGTGTAGTGCTCAGAGTAAAATATTCATTCTTTTGGTAAATCTCTTGATAGTATTGGGCAAATCAAGCATGTCAGAAGTCCACAGAATAACCAGTTATATTTATAACCAGTTATACATAAATAACGTATATGCGTGTATATAATTATTAATAATATATTACACATACAGTAATTTTAGGTTGCTATTTCACCCAGGGAATTAGCAATAGCGTTACTAACTCTACTTAACAAGGTAAAGAATCTTGTAGATTTTCTTTACACATGCACTGTACATTGTAACCCAGAGCTAACTTGCAGATGCCCAAAATAAAGCTGGCAAAGCACTTTGGGCCTTTCCCCTTATCTTAGCATGTGCAGCAACTTTAAGCTCACAGTAAAGCTGATTAGAAACCCAACACCATCTGTCTGCCCTATGCTTTAATATTTAGCAAACTGTTTGTGTATTTCCTCATAGGACTACAAATTTGTAGGTTACTTATGGATCCCCAGTACTGTGCAAGTAATTGTTTGATAAACAAGCTGGGTTACCATTTCTTTATTGCATTTCAACCAGTCCCCTCAGTGTGACAAATGGCTCTTCAACAGGATGGCTGTCCCTCGTTGCCTGGCAACACTGCTGTAAACCCTGGTTACTCTTAGCAAATAGGCTGTAGCAGCAGGAAAGCTGGAAGGAAGACTTGGGTGCCCAGGTAAAGTATTCTGCACAGCAAGCACTTGGTTACCTGAAACTCAGAGCGTAGTCTGCTTGGTGACCCTCCTGGAACTGAGCTCCCCAAGCTTTCCGCTGGTACCTCAAACAGTAGGAGGGACCTGGATGGGGCCATGCATACATAATTTTAAAGTAGCAGTACACCTTATCCTATAATCCCTCCTCCTGCCCCTCCTCTTTCCTGCTCTCATGCACCTCAATCCATTTAATTCCTTAATCAAAATGATCTACCACTATTAAACAGCCACATAAGGAATAATTTCTAGTGTTCTTTCTTTTCGGGGGAGAAGAGGATACAAAATGTAATTCTAAACTTCTATATATTGATGCTCCCAAAGCTTGGCCCATTGACAGAAGTTCTGTTGACCATTCAGTTGTTGCTGTATCTTTCACCCAGGATACCTTCTCCTAAATACACGTTTCTTTAGATCACATCTGATGTGATCTCTAAATGTTGAAATTGGAAAATCAGTGACTTTAATTAAACTAAGGAAGCAATGGGATTGCTGAGTATTTGGCTGCTTAATTGGATAGGAAGGTGTGTGTGTGTGTGCACGCATGCGTGCACACACACACACACACACACACACACACACTTGCAGTCAATTCTATAGAGTTTCAATTACATCCAAAACTCTCTCTTCTCTGCCATCTGGGACATCTCATGCTAGATGAGAAATACTGTAAACCAGCTAATACTTTTACCTTTCCCTTTGTGTTGTAAAAATGAAAAATTTGTTTGGGAAATAACTGGTCAATTGTGATTTTTGTTCTCTATAAGTTATCTTATTTTTAGTAGTGTTTAGAAATGAGAAATGGTTTATGGTGTTTCTTTTTAGTAAAGCAACAAGAGACAAACCAACATTGTTCCTCTGCAGATTCCCTTTAATTTCTCTCCCATAAGAGAGCTGGAAACCAAAACCCATTTATATATCAATTTTATCAATTAGCATTAGTTGCTTTTAGAAGAAACCTTTCTCACCTTTTGTCAAAATATACTATTACATACTTATAAGAAAAATTTTTATTAAAACATTTTAGGGCAGAGCACAGTGGCTCATACTTGTACCTCCTAGGAATTTGGGAGGCCGTGGGAGGATTAATTGAAGCCAGTAGTTCAAGACCATGGTACTCAACATAGTGAAAACCCATCTTTACAAAAAAAAAAAAATTTAAGCCAGGCCTGGTGTTACCACATCTGAAACTACCTCTGTAGTTCCAGCTGCTTAGAATGCTGGGGTAGAAAGATTGCTGAATCCAGGAGTTCAAGGCTGCAGTAAACTATTATCACACCACTGCACTCCAACCTGGATGACAGAGTGAGACCCCGTCTCTAAAAAAAAATTTTTTTTAACCCGAATTTTAGGGTAAAGTCAGCTAATGCATAAGGACTTCTCAGAACTTGGGAAACTATCTTTGAAAATAGGTATATAGAGCACAGTGAATTAGACAATTGGATTATTCAGACCTGCTACAAAACATGAAGTTAACCTATTTTCAAACAAGGTATTCCATGGCTGGCTTCTCTCTATATCCTGTGAATCCAAGAGATAATTCTAATTTGTTCTAAGTTTTTATCTTAGGTTCAGGAGTACATTTGCAGGTGTTTTCATATAGGTAAATTGTGTGTCACAGGGGTTTGATGTATGGATTATTTCATCATCCAGGTAATAAGCACAGTACCCAATGGGTAGTTTTTCGATCCTACCTCTCCTCCCACCCTTCACCTCAAGCAGACCCTAGGGTCTGTTGTTCCCTTCCATGTGTCCATGTCTAACTCTGTTTTTTTTTTTTTTTTACTGTAGTGCTTCAATTTATCTTTGATTGTCATTCCCGAGTTAAGAATTCTTCTACCCCATAACAACTCCTGCTTTGTGTAGTAGGAAATCATGACTCAAATGAGTAATCTAAGATTAGCAACTCTGCTCCACATTGAGAAACTCTGCCAATTATTTGCAAAGGCAAACAATGAATTGACGTATTCCTCAACTTTTGCAATTTGGTACTATCAATCCTGAGGATGAATGTGATAAATTAATTAGACACCAAGAGTTCCATCACCTCTATAAGTGCCTGGGAAATAAGTAGAGATTTTTTAAAAGGGAAAGTAGATGTATATAAGGGGAACATCTAGTTAAACATATGTAACCATGGCCTATTTCCTTTTTTTATATTTCTGTGGATTCACCAGGTAGCTCTGGTCTGGATAAGCTTGGCTGGGGCTGGATGGTCTGACTCATCCTCACTCATCTAGCAGTTGGTTTGACAGGCATCAGTGTCTACTCTGGGCTCATTCAGATAGCAGCAGAAAAATCCCAGCAGCATAAGATGAGAGGCCCTAATGTGAAAGTATTTTCAAGCCTCTGCTTATAACACATTTGTTAATGTTCCAGTGGTCGAAACAAGTCATGTGACTTAGCACAGCTTCAAGGGTTTCGAAATCAACTCCACTTATCAAACACTGAATGGCAAAGTCACACTGCAAAAGGGAACACAGCTAGCAGGAACGGAAAGAATTTGTGAACATTTTGCAAGCTACCACAGAAACTAGCAACTTCTTTTTCTAGTTGTAAAAACACCAGTCACATTGCATCAGGATTTCCTTGTTTTGAAAAAGTCAAGAAAACAATATTTTAGTGACACACTATAAGCAAGTTCTGCTCATTAGTCTGGAAAAAGCTTACTATAATAAGCTTATAATCAGTTTAGGTTTTCAAGTGCTTGAGGCTTAGCTCTGCTAATAGAGAAAATCAAGGAGTAGTCTTCTTGTCCTGAGTATTTTGGCACCCATGGATTTACTATTAAAATTGACTAACTCTGGCATAGTCAATCAATGTAAAAAAAAAAACAGTGGATGTATAAGTAATATTAGATATAAAAATAGAGGCATAAACTATAGATGTAATGTGATTACAAATATAAGAAAGTATTGTAGATAACTTTATGACATTTAACTTGAATTATTGGACAAATTGGACAAATTCCTAAAACAATTTCCAACCTAAACTGATTCTATGAAGAAAGAATTGGAAATAACCCAGATGTCAACCAATCATCTATAGAATGCATGAATACATTATGGTATATTCATACAATTAAATAATACAACACAAGGAAAGAAAAATGAACTACTGTTACCAGCAACAACATGGATAAATCTCACAGACATGGTGTGAGTGAAAGAAGCCAGACACATCAAGAACATGCTGTTTGATTCCATTTATATGAAGTTGAAACATAGACAAAGTTAATCTTTGGTGATAGAAGTCAGAATAATAGTCTCTTTAGGGCAGAGAATCAAATGGGAATGAGTTCAAGGAAGCCTGCAGGAGTGCTGGTAATAGTATTCTGTATCTTAATATGGGTTGCATTTATCCAGATGGACACATTTGAAAAAATTCTTCAAATTATACACTCAAGATTTGTGCACTTGATGCCAATTATACTTCAATAAAATTAAAAAATAAAAATATTAAACATAAATTATTTTATTCACTAAACAAGTAGTCTGTTGTTATACCAAGCATTCTGGGAAAACGTAATTCCAATTTTACTGTTTTGCTAAAGCAATAAGAGGGACTATTTCCAATTTATATTGTTTTCTCTTTTTCCCAACTTACTTTATGAGGCTAATATAACCTTGATATTTAGAAAAGACAGGAATATATGAGAAAGAAAAAGTACTGGCCAATTGTGTTTATATACATAAATTTTTTAAAAATTCTAAATGAAACAGAGAAGCTGAATCAAGGAATGTATAAAAAGAGTAAGTCTCCTGATCAAGTTTGGTTTAATTTACAAAACTGACTTGAATTAGAAAATATATTACTATAATTGACTGTAAAAATATCTTAAAGGGAAAAATGCCCATGATTTATTTAGAACCAAAATCATTACTAAAGGATATATTTATTTAGGCCCCAAATACAGAATAAACTAAAAACAGAAAGAAGTTTCTGTAACTTGACATAGGTCATTTACAAGAAAACAACTAACATCATGAAAAATAAAAACCTTCTTCATAATAATTAGCCTTTTTGTTAAAATCAGGGGTAGAACAAAGTCACCACTACCATTACTTCTATTTAACATTTTTGTTACCAGTGAATTAAAATAAGAAAAATAAATACTAAAGGAAAAGTACTGGACATGAGATCATCAAATGTGTATATGACTTTAGATAATATGATCTAAAGATAAATATTTGACCTAGGTGTCTGGAGGAGAAGATGTATACATGACAAATGCTGTCCATCCATTTTTTTTTTTTTTTTTTTTACTGTCTGTATATACACACACACACACACTTTTTTTTTGGCAGGCACATAGCAGTTTACCCATTGCCAAATTAGTGGTGGCTATATGACCTGTTTTAGCTAATGAAATGTGAGATGCGACATGTGCCATTACCAGAGTGAAGCTACAGGTAACAGTACGCATTTACTATGCTTTCTCTTTCACTAAATAAAATAGGGATAGTGGGAAAGCAAAGGCATGTTTGGCAATTTTAAAATGAGGAAATAAATATCCCATAAGGAGGGAGAGAGAGGCAATGCGGAGAGGGAAGGGGAGAGTAGAGGTAAATTACTGATGTGTTACAGAAAACAGTACAGAAAAGAGTATGACTGCTAGCATCAGCAGATCAATCCTGAAACAGAGGAGGAAGGTGAAGCACCACCTCCCAGAATCTGAGATAGCTAGGCTAAGGGGTACCCATTCCCACTGATGTGCTTTAAATATATGCCAAGGTATATTTAACTAAGTGAGAAAAATCAGTTTCTTCCTTCCTTCACCCCATATATTTTCTTTCTCTTTTAAAATTACACAAGTAATGTAAGACTACTGTAGAAAAAGATTTCTTTCAAGCAACATGGAGACAAAATTGAAAGATTCACCCACCTCCCACTTACCTATCCATTATGCTTCTACTGTTAGAACTGTGCTTTTCTATATACATGAAATACATGTATATAACACAAAACAGATTCAATGTTTTGAAAAATTTAGTAAGTCTATTTTCAGAAATTCCCATTCATTTTCTTTTGTAATTGTTTGAACCAATACAATTCATTGCAGTGCTTAAATTTTAGACAGCAAGTTGAATCACTGATAAATAGCAACAATGCATACCTTGTGCTGTTTCTGAATTTTGCTAAGGCAGCTAATCCTACGAGGTACCTGAGAATGGCTCTAAAATCTAAGAAATGGTATACAAGCAAAAGTGACTTATCATTTGCAGGTAAAAATAGAAGAGCCAGTGCTGAAGTTGTCCTCTCCCCTGACATGCCAATCTTGAAATGTAACATCCAGGTCTGTGAATGACTACAATACCCAGAACACCCTGAGAATCTGTGGTGAACAGGCAGCACGAGGATCACGCAGCATGAGCAAGAAACAAACCCATGTGGTTTTCATCCACTGAGATAATACGGACTATCCTTATGTGATGCACAGGGCCCACTACATTACATCATATTGCTCTACCTGCACTTGGAAAATTACTGACACTCCTTTCCACTGGATTTGGGGGCAAGGCTTCGTACATTCAGTGGACACTAAGCATTATCTAATCTGCATCCATAAAAATAAATTTCCTTCAGTTGGCTGACAGGGCCAACTTTGCAGACTAGAAACAGCTGCTTGTGGTGCCTAAAAGGGAATGACTGTATCTTTAATTTTTCAGTTATAGCTGAGGAAGCAGTAGCTATTTGGCCCAAGAGAGGCTAGAATGTCTTTAGTAATGTTGGACGTGGATGGAGAATCTTTTTTAAAAACAAACAAAACTAACCACAATTTTCTTAGATGGCTCTTACATACAGAGATAATTCATTCTACTAAGCATATCATTCTAGCAGGCAAAACTCTCCAAGGGAGAGAGGAACCTCCCAAACAAAGGCCTATGGGAAAAAGGATGAGAGATATGGGCATGGCTGGAACTCAAGCAGCAGAGATTATGCAAAATCAAGTCAAGGAAAACAATCAGAAGCATTGGCAGGGGGATTATGTATGAAACTGTCTGTCAGTCAAACACCCCATCTAGGAGAGAAATAGGAAGTTCCCCTTTATACCATCCACATTCATTCATGTAAGTCTCAGGCACATGCTGCATCTCAATTCTAGGAAATCTCCCAGTATCCCATATAAGGGAAGCCTCTCTCCTTGGAGCAGGTTACAGATTCACCCAGGGGCTCGGTGGAAGTTGATGTCTTGGAATTGCTTGATCCCCAAAACCAGGCCTAGAATCCAGATAACAGAGTATTTGCCTCCTAGAGAACTTTGTAAAGTTCAGAACCTGTCACAGCCAAAAATAAAATAAGACATAAGGCGATAAGCCACATGACACAGCACTAACTGATGGGGTAGCCAGAATTTGCCCTTCGGACCACTGAGGGCTAGGGAGGCCACAGTGAAGGAATGTTTTACAACCCGAATAGACAGTCACTGAAAAGATTAGCAAACTACCATGTCTTACTGTTGTTGCTTTGCCCTATCTCCCATAAGATCCAGAGAAAACAATGAGAGACATAGTATGTTTAAGGGAGATTTCAAAAAAAAGTAAAGTTAAATGAATGGACCATATACACTCCATCATCTAGAGCATTATGAGAGGTAAGACCATTTAGTGGTTAAGAATGCAAGCTGGGCTGGGCATGGTGGCTCACACCTATAATCCCAGCCCTTTGGGAGGCCAAGGCGGGTGGATCACCTGAGGTTAAGGAGTTCAAGATCAGCCTGGAGAAACACTGTCTCTACAAAAAAAAAAAAAAAAAAATACAAAAATTAGTCAGGTGCAGTGGCTGGCACAAGTTTTTAATCCCAGCTACTTGGGAGGCTGAGGCAGAAGAATCACTTGAACCCAGGAGGCAGAGATTGTGGTGAGCCGAGATTGTACCACCGCTCTCCAGCCTGAGTGGCAGAGTGAGACTACATCTTAAAAAAAAAAAAAAAAAATGGATACAAGCTGCAGCTTGAGTTAGAATCTTGGCTCCACCAACTATTAGCTGTGTGTTCTTGGGCAGATTAAACTCCTTTGGCCTTGGCTTCTTTATTTGTAAAGTGGGAAGAAAATTATCCACTTCCTAGGGATGTTGAGGGATTCAATGTGAAGAATGTTCCTAATCTATGTGTGAAAGAAAATATTTAAAAAATAAAAAAACATGAAGAATGTAGAACAATGACCAGGTTGTCACTGTTAGCTCTCTGTATGTATTATTTTTTTCCAATTTAGAGTCACCACATTTTCTGTAATTGTACCTTAAATATAATAGAGAGATAAGGACATTTGGAGGAAAGAACACCATACATTTCTCCATCATCACAGTTTACCCAATACTTTTATAGGTTACCCCATTTGATCTTTATAACAACACTACAAATTGGACAGAGTCTATATTCACTCCCAGTGTATACAGGAAGAAAATGAGAACCAGAGGCTAAAGTCACTTCATTGGCAAGTGGAAAAGTCTACAAAACCATCAAGATTATCTAGATTAAGCCTAGTACACCTTTAGTACCCTATGCTAAGGCTGAACTGATCAGAGGTTTTGTGAATGTGATAAAGTGTTGAATTTTGCCTTGAAAGTTGAGGATTTTTGTAGTTAGAAAACAATGAGAATTTCATGTGACATGAACTGAGTTTAGAGTAAGATTATCCTATATTTATGGGACTTTTTCTATAGAAATATGTAGAATAACACGATTTGGCTCTCAAACTTAGCACTTACCAGATTTTGAGACTTTTCTGAAACTTTCCAGAGCATTAATACATGCATTATAAGTAATTTGGGGGAGCTTCAATTTTTTATTCAATACCTGGGTCCTAGTAATTCATATTCTATTGGCTTGCTCAAAATTTTTCAACACATGTTTTATACTTCTTAAATTATGCAAACTCTCAGATACTTCCAAGTTGTATTTGTTTGAGGCATAAAAGCTTCATGTTGATATTTCAGGTTAGCCTGGGACAAGGGGAGAACTTGATACCTTTGATAGCATGTGGCAGGCCATCTAATTCCTGTCCATTCTTTCTCCTCAGCCTGGGCAAGGGCCCAGACTGAGCCTGGCAGGTGAATTCAAGAGCGGCTTTTGAGGTCTGAGCCTGGCAGTGAGATAACAGCTGCGAAGCAGTATGGGACAGGTAGCGGCAGGCAAGTTAATGGCTGGCGAACAGGACAAATAGGTGGGTGTGGGTCTAAAAATGAAAATGACACAATGTGGAGGGAGACAGCAGGCAAGCAGAGCACAGAACTGAGCTCAAGCCAAACAGGCAATCGGCAGTAATTAAGGGTCAAATTTCTACAAAGAGCTATGCTCCTAGGAATGACACGGTCCCCCTTCCACAAAGTGTGGATGCGCTAGACTTCCTGAAACCCATGAGTATGTGGTTTTAAAAAAAAAATCTTTTTCAGAAGGTGACAATATATCGAGGAAGGAAATGTGACAAATACATCAGGATTCAGGGGACAGGAAGCTAAGCAGGAAGGGTGGTATATGTGGTCTTAGAAACTGAATCCATTGGAATAGCACTTAACACAGTCCCATAGAGTGAAAAAATATGTGCAACATTTAGAGTGAAATGGAAGATATAAAAGTCATGATAGTAGGAACAAAAATAGTTTTGTTTGGGAGAAAAAGCAAACACTGAGTGCTTGAGAGCTTTCCTTTTGTTTTAATTGAGAGGAAATTATAGGGAGTGTGATCTATCAATAGACTTTTAAAAATGCTCTGTAACTCCTTTTCTATGTAATTTACTTATGTAGATTATTAATATAATTTTTTGGTTCAGGAGACAAAGCCTCCAAAGAGGAGAAAAGTAAGAATTAGAACAATAATTAGGACAATAAAAGTTGAGCAAAATGCATTGGCAGTACAGCGTCTAATACATAGGCAAATACCATCTTTATCAGTGTAACTAAAACAATGTCAGACATAAAATATTTTACTGAAAAGAAAATTACATGAAAGAGAAATTACATGATGCTCAACTCTGATGGAGATAATTACTGTTAGTGCTTGAACCAAAATCTAGGACCAGATCAGCATGATTTTTACCTCCTTCCATACCCACAAACATGTTAAAGTACTATGTAAAATAAATGTTCATGAAGAAAGGAATCAAAGAACACTAGAATGTATGCAATCCTTCTGAAATAGAAGCAATGCTAATATTATTAACTGAATGCATCATATGTGTCAGGCATCATGTTAGAAATACTATGTCATTTGGCCAGGCAGGGTGGCTCATGCCTGTAATCCCAACAGTTTGGGAGGCCGAGGCAGGTGGATCACCTGAGGTCAGGAGTTCAAGACCAGCCTGGCCAACATGGTGAAACCCTGCCTCTACTGAAAATACAAAAATTAGCTGGATGTGGTGGTGCATGCCTGTAATCCCAGCTACTAGGGAGGCTGTGGCAGGAGAATTGCCCGAACCCGGGAGGTGGAGGCTGCAGTGAGCCAAGATTGTGCCACTGTACTACAGCCTGGGCAACAGAGCAAGACTCCATCTAAAAAAAAAAATCAAATGAACAGAAATACAATGTCATTTAATCTATTTTTAAAAACCTCAATCAATAATACTACCACGATATGAGAATGTTGAGATTTGAATATAGATGTAGATATATGTATAGATATATATATATATATCCTTATATATGTAAGAATGTTGAGACATACACACACACACACATACACACACACACACATATATATATGAGAATGCTGAGATTTGGACAGTACATAATTTATTAAAGTCTGACAAATAATATTTAGCAAGAAAAAATAGATTCAAATCAACTTCCTTCCAAATCTTACCACAACACCAGTTGTCCTTGAAAGCAACAGTGTCAAAGAACATTCTAAGATTAGCTATTTTCTTATATCCTAAATGTAACCACTAAACTAATTTAGGTAATAGATAACACAGTACCTGGATTACTGTTGATGTTTACTGTCTGGTGAATGGATACTAACGCTAAGACAACTCTTGAAATTCAGCACTGGCCTTTTGCTTTAAAAACACGTAAATAAAGGATTTTATTTTAGGTGAAAGGGGAAGCCCTTAGTTTAACTGAGGTCCACCAAAGGCAGCCCCACTGGACTGTAGTGTGCTCAGGTGCCTCCAATTCTGTTGTTTCAGAACAACATTAGTAGAGCACATTTAGAAGAATCGTTTGAGAAAAAGCCACGAGGATGGAAAAAATGAGGAGAGCACAGTTTTGAATGAGTACTTGATACGACTGAAGTTATTGGTAATAAGGGAATCACTTTATGTAGGGGCAAATGAATTGACCGTAATTTTAACCTAAAGTACCACTATAGGGGCTGTAAAATTCTTTCTACTTAGATAAATATTCTCTATTTGAATTGCAGCTTGCCATGAGAATGTAATAAAGAGTAGCCTAACTTGACAAGACACTACCACCAGAGAAAAGAAACTCTTTGTTAGGCAGTTGCAGGACTGGTCACCAGAACTGAAATAGAAGAGCCTAGTTTGCAAATGACCCACCAAATGCAGGTGCAGTTAGAAAGACACAAGTAGTACAGGCAACGGCCAAACAGGACAGATAACAGAGAAGGAAATGGGGCACAGGAAAGAATCACTTGAAGGATGACTGAGGGACTCACTATATCCTCAGCAGCTCAAAGAAAGGGCCACTCTGCATGTTGGAATGACCCAGATCTGTAATGCAGATCATAGCTGGGGTATCAACCCACAGGCTGAGAGCCATGCTCTGGCCTTCAGATTTAGCATCAGAGGAATCTGCAAATCAAAAAACCATGACAAGACTCAATAGCTTTCATAGTTCCTAAAAACACCAACTCAGGGTGAAGAGGGATGTGGAAGTCTGGCAGGTAGGAGAGAAGAAAGAGAAAACGAAAAGGTCAGAGGGAAAATAAAAATAATTTGGAACAGACTAATAAATGCAAAATTGCTTTAAAAGTCAGCATTCTATTAAATATTATACCATTTTTAACATGTTGGCTCAGCTTATTCTTTTCAGGACAAAATACTGAAGAAGAAAGTCTACTGATTTTGCCTCTTGGTGTAAAGAGAGAATCTGCACCAGCAGCAATTGCTCTGTACCTAATACTTTGTTACTTCAGTGGGCTTGGGACATTCCTGTCTTAAGTCACTGATAGCATTCTGTTTCATTTTTTTTTTCCTCTTCAATTACAAACACAGTAGTTCCCCAACATGATTTAACAAGCCAAGAGGAGAGATGAAATAAGACAAAAATAAATGAAAATATATTTTTACTTAATAGTCCTTTTAAGAATAAATTATGAAACTGATACATGTTGGAATTCATTTTTCAACACAAACCACTTAAAAGAAAAATCACCCATAAATCTACCAAGAATACCACAACTAACACACTGCTACGTTTTCTCCCAGTCTTTTTGGTCTCTATATTTTTAACAAAATTTGGTGAATGATTTTTAATATTTTTTAATTTAACACTATTTTTGCCTGTTAAAATGATGGCAGCAAGAGCATTTTTGCGTCCATTTAAACTAATTGTCCTAAATTCCTAAAAGTGATGTAACCTGATCAAAGACGATGGCCATTGTAAAGATGCAAAACACACTGTCCTAACTGCTTTCCGGAAATGCCATAACCAACCGACATTCTTACGCAATGTATAAAAGTGTTCACATCACCTCACCAAAATCAACACCGAATATTACCAATTTTTACTCTTCACCAGATTGATGGGAGTGAATAAAATCTCATTCTTGTTTTAAAATTATTTGCTAGTGAAGTTGAACATTTTATGATTATTGGCCATCTCTTTCAACAGCTCATATTCTTGGCTTGTGTTTCTGTTGAGTTAGATTTTCAAAAAAAGATTTACATATTAAGAATGTTAATTTGGCATGCTTGCAGAAAATATTTTCTCTAGATTACTGTGTACCTTTTATTTGTTCAAGGAATATGAATGTGATTTTATTTATTGGGATACAATATACATAGCATACAATTTATCATTTTAACCATTTTTATTAATCTTTTTTTTGAGACACTGTTTAGCTTTGTCACCCAGGCTGGAAAGCAGTGGTGTGACCATGGCTCACTGCAGCCTTGACCACCCAGGCTCAAGAGATTCATCTCAGCCTCCTAAGTAGCGAGGACCATAGGCACATGCCACCACACCCAGCTAATTTTATATTGTTTTTAGAGATAAGCTCTTGTTAGGTTACCCAGGTTGGTCTTGAACTCCAGGGCTCAGTGATATTCCTGCCTCAGCCTCCCAAAGTGCTGGGATTACAGGCACGAGCCACTGCACCCAGCCCATTTTAACCATTTTTAAAGGCATAGTTCAGTGGCATTAAGTACATTCGTGTTGTTATGTAACCATCACCGTCATGCACCTTAGAACTTTTTCATCTTCCCAAACAGAAATTCTGTATCCATTAAACAATACACAATTCCCCCTTACTCCAGTTCCAGGCAGTCACTATTCTACTTTCTATGAATTTGACTGCTATGGTTACCCCTCACCTCATATAAATAAAATCATACCATATTTTTATTTTTGTTGCTAGTGCATTTTACTTAGCAGGATCCTCAAGGTTCATCTACGAAGTTGCATATGTCAGAATTTCTTTCCTTTTTATATACATACAAATATACTATATACACAGATACCACATTTTATGCATTCATTTATGCATTGATGGATGCTTGGGTTGCTTGCACATTTTAGCTATTGTAATAATGTTGCCGTGAACATCGATGTCCAAATATCAAGTTTCTGCTTTTAATTCTTTTGAGTATATACCCAAAAGTTGAATTGCTGAATTCCATGGCAATTCTGTTTAATATTTTGAGGAACTACCATACTATTTTTCCACAGCGGTAGTGCCATTTGACATTCCCAAAAGTGACTCACAGGGCTCCAGTTTTCCCACACCCTTTCCAACAACTGTTACTGTTTTGCTTCTTTAATAGTTATTTTAATGAGTGTGAAGTTATATCTCATTGTGGTTTTGATTTGCATTTCCTTAATGATTAGTGATGTTCAGCATTTTTTCATATACTTATTGGCTATGTGTTTTCATGTAAATAATTTCTATTTCTTTAGATGTTAATTTATCATATTTATTAATTCATGCTTAAAACAATGTAAATTATTCCATCATCTGCAAGAAATTTACCTATATATTCCACTCATTTTTATGTTATAATTTTTAACTCAAGTATTATTTTTGAAGTTAACTGATTAATAGAGCACCGTTTATTAAGGATACTTCCATTTCTACCACAAATGTAATAATGGCACTTTTATCTCATACAAAAATCCTTATAGATATAAGTTTTGTTTCTGAACTCTCTTATCAGTTACTGTGTTCTATTGAATCTTATAGGTTGATTTCATTAAATATTGAAGAGCTATATTACATTTTTGTAAGAAGTAACATGTTACTCCTTTATTTCCCTATTCTTTGAAAAATTTGGCCTTCTTACACATGCATTCTTTTAGAATTATAATAAATGCTTTATTTAAAGTAGAATAAAGAAAATTCCTAGGAAAGTGTTTTATTACAATTATTCATAAAAGTCTCACATATCTCTTATTATTCTTATGCAATTTACATATTCAGCATATTATGTAAGGATAATTTATTTTCATTATATTGTTAAAATGATCATTGCCATATGTGAACAAAACTACTGATATTTTTGGTACATTTACGTATCTGTCTACCTGATTGAACAATTTTATCATATATTAAGCTTTCAGTTAATTAATTTAGGTCTTAATTACAGAATATCAGTGGTGATATTGATAATATTATCTTCTATATTCTAATAGTAATTGCTCTTATTTTATACAGTATCACATTTACTGAAATATCTAGAACAATACTTAATAATGAGGGTGACTGCAGGCATTGTTATCTTATTCCTTCACATAATATATATGCTTCTCACACCTTTGGAAGACTATAAGGCCAAGACATCTAGAGTTTGACTGCAAAAATCAATTATTCTTTTAAAATGTCAACAATGTTTTTTGTACATCTAGGGTACTGTTTCTATTAAGATTTTTCATTTATTATACTTTAAGTTCTGGGATACATGTGCAGAACATGCAGGTTTGTTACACACATATACATGTGCTATGGCTGCACATGTGGTTTGCTGCACTGATCAACCAGTCATCTACATTAGATATTTCTCCTAATGCTATCCCTTCCCTAGGCCCCCACCCCACAGCCCCCTGATAGGGCCCAATGTGTGATGTTCCCCTCCCTGTGTCCATGTGTTCCCAGTTTTCATATTGTGAACAGATTGCTTTGTTTTTTTTTTTATTTTGACATAATATGGAAACACTTTATAAATTTATGGAAGGAAAAATCCTACTTCATTGTTGCAGCTGCTTCTTTGGATGGTGAATTAGATGTGCTAGGTTTTTAATTTAGGAGTTGTACACTTATATCCATGGCATTAGACAGTAATTTTTGTAAGACTATTATATTAGAGCTTTGTTAATTAATTGAAATAATTTGAAAGATTTTTATTCCTTCAACAACTTTGTTCTGAAAAAACGTATGTAACATAGAAATTAAAAGTTCTTAAAAATTTGAAAGGATTCAAAACAAAACTCTTTGGCCCTCGTGCTTTTATTTGGCAAAGGGGTGTAATTACTGGATAACTAAAATGTCACGGTATTATTGATATATTTTCTCTGGCATGATTTTACATTTGTATTTTAGAAAATTGTGTATTTTATCAGTGTTTTCAAATTTATTACCATAGAAATGTCCTCATAATTATATAGATCCCCACCTATTGTTGGTTTTCTACTTTTATTAGATTTGACAGAAATTTGTCTATTTAAGCATTAATTCTTAAATATATTTACCAATGTATTTATCAATTTTAAGCATTAATTCTTAAATATATTTATAAGTGTATAAATAGTGTTACTTTTTATTTCTTAGTCATTGTTTTGTTTTATTCCTATTAAATTCTTCCTTATGCTTCTCTTGGATTTATTTGGCATTTCATATTCAATTACTGATTTTTCTTATTTAATAATTATAATATTACTCAGGCAATTAACAACATCAGTGCCTTTTACTGAGTGCTTACACTGTGATAGGTGATCACTGTGACAGTGCTTACACTGTGATACACTTACTATGCTATTTCCGACTTTCTCATTTTTTACAATACTCCACTTATCACATGAGAAAACTATTGTTTGAGGAAGTCAATGATAGATGGCTAACAAATGACACGTTATATTTGAAACCCAATCTGTGTAACTGAAAAACCAGAGTTAATCATTATGGAACTGTATTAAACAAAATTAAAAAAATATATATGTAAAGCACATAAAAACAGACATAAGAAAGTGTAACTCAAGAAAAACTACTCCAAAATGCAATTCACAATGAGCATGGCACTAGCATGGAATTTATGAGAAGAGTACAAAAATATTTTAAGCAAATAACAATTAGAAATACATGTAGAAATATTTAGAAATTATAGAGATTTTTAACATATTTATTCCCCCAAAGTTGATACATTGAGATCAAAAATTTAAAGAAAAAAAGTAATATGTTTATTCTAATGTATTTTAAACATAAAATTTGAAATTTACAATAGACAAATTTTGAAATAATTATAATATATTGATATACACATATTTCAATATTTGTATCTACTGAGACTAAAATTCCTTCCCAGCATGATAAAACATTTACAAATATTGTATATTACATTCCAAAGAAATGTTTATAACTTACAAAAGGAAGATGCTTTGGAGATCACATCCTCTAACCATAATGACTAAAACCCTAAGTTAATAACAAGGTTTAACTAAACAAAGCTGAGAGTTGACTTCTCAACAGAAGTGATGGAAACCAAAGACAACTAAATGGCATCTTTAGTGTTGATGGATTATAAATGACAGCTTAGAATTCTATACCATCACAAATCACCTTCAAAATCAAGGATAAAATAAAGACATTCTCTAATAAATAAATCTGGGATAATTTGTTGCCTGTAGACCTACATTTAAAGTAGAACTAAAAGAAACCCTTCAGTTGGAAGAAAAATGAGCTTGGGAGGGAGGTGCCAGATAGAAATGTAAGAAAACATAAAAGCAAATATGTTTGTAAACATAAATACTCTATGAAATAATAGATGTAATGTTTTTTGGCATTTAAATTGAAAAAAAATAATTTAGCAACAAAAGTAAAACAAAAATTTGGAGGGACTAAATGAAATTAAAGAGTTTATAGATTTTTAAGACATAATTAGCAGATTACATGCTGCTTACAAAATACATACCTTAGAAAGGTTGAAAGTGGACATGATATACCAAGAAAATGCTAACTAAAAGAATCTGTGGTAATTATAATAAAATATTCAGGAAAGTAGATTTAAAGAAGAATTATTAGAGATATAAAGGTACATTGCATAATACTGAAAGGGTCAATCGACAAGAACAGCATAAGAGATTATACATATTGTAGTTACAACTTCCAAATATATACAGTGAAAATATATAAAATTAAAGAATAGGAAAACTCACAACCATATGCAAAAGATTTTACCCTACCTATCATAGTAATTAATAAACATCAACACTTATTTTTTCTAATTTAGGAAAATTGACAAACTTGACGTACTCAACAGAGACCACTGTTTCTAATCATAACAGAACTGATAATTTTTGAGTACACACGGACTATTTCCTGAAATTTTTCATATGCTTGACCATGAAGCAATTCCCAAGAACTTTCAAAAGACTTAAATCAATCAGAGTATATTTTCAGACCACAGTGAAACTAAGATAGAAATCAATGACAAAGATATTCAGTAAAATCTCAAGAGTTTGGAAATGAAGCAATATATTTTAAGGTAATTCAAGGATCAAAGAAAAATGAGAAAATAAATATTACGAAATATTTTGAGCTTACCAACAATCAAAATGAGACATCAAATATTCCTTAAAAGGAAATGAGGGATTGCTGACAAGACCACTGAATAGGAACAGCTCCAGTGCACAGCTCCCAGCAAGATTGACACAGAAGGCGGGTGATTTCTGCATTTCCAGATGAGGTACCTGGTTCATCTCATCAGGACTGGTTGGACAGTGGGTACAGCTGAAGGAGGGTGAGCCAAACAGGGTGGGGTGTAGCCTCACTGGGGCAGTGCAAAGGGTAGATGAACTCCCTCTTATCCAAGGAAGCCATTAGTGTCTGTACCCTGCACTCTGGCCCAGATACTGCACTTTTCCCACTATCTTTGCAACCCACAGAGCAGGAGATTCCCTCCAGTACCTACACCATCACCAGGACCCTAGGTTTCCACACAAAACTGGGCAGCCGTTTGAGTAGACACTGAACTAGCTACAGCAGTTTTTTTGTTTTGTTTTGTTTTGTTTTTCTTTTCCCGGTGGAACCTGGAATGCCAGTGAGACAGAAACAGTCACTCCCCTGGAAAGGAGGCTGAAGCAGGGAGACAAATGGTCTGGCTTGGCGAGTCCTATCCCCATGGAGACCAGCAAGCTAAAATCCACTGGCTTGAAATTCTTGCCGCCAGCACAGCAGTCTGAGCTCCACCTGGGAAGTGCAAGCTTGGTTGGGGGAGGAATGTCTGCCATTGCTGAGGCTCAAGTAGGCAGTTTTAACCTCATAGTGTAAACAAAGCCAATGGGAAGTTCAAACTGGGCAGAGTCAACCACAACTCAGCAAAGCCATTGCTGGCAGACTGTCTCACTAGAGTCCCTCCTCGCTGGGCAGATCATCTCTGAAAAAAGGCAGCAGCCCATCAGGGACTTATAAATAAAGGCCCGACCTTCCTGGGACAGAGTACCTTGGAAAAGGGGCAGTTGTGGGCACAGCTTCAGCAGACTTAAATGTCCCTTCCCAGCAGCTCTGAAGAGAGCAGCAGATCTCCCAGCACAGCATTCAAGCTCTGCTAAGGGACAGATGCCTCAAGTGAATCCCGACCCCTGTGTATCCTGACTGGGAGACACCTCCCAGTAAGGGCCAACAGACACCTCATAGAGAGCTCTTGCTGGCATCTGGCGGGTACCCCTATGGGATGAAGCTACCAGAGGAAGAAACACACAGCAATATTTGCTGTTCTGCAGCCTCTGCCAGTGATGCCCAGGCAAGCAGGGTCTTTAGTGACTATCCAGCAAACTCCAGCAGACCTACAGCAGAGGGGCCTGACGGTTGAATAGAAAACTAACAAACAGAAATAAATAGTTTCAACATCAACAAAAAGGACATCCACTCAGAGACCCCATCCAAAGGTCACCGACTTCAGAGACCAAAGGAAGATAAATCATGAAGATGGGGAGAAACCAGTACAAAAAAAGCTGAAAATTACAAAAACCAGAATGCCTCTTTTCCTCCAAGGAATCACAACTCCTCGCCAGCAAGGGAACAAAACTGGATGGAGAATGAGTTTGACAAATCAATAGAAGCAGGCTTCAGAAGGTAAGTAATAACAAACTCCTCTGAGCTAAAGGAGCATGTTCTAACCCAATGCAAGGAAGAACCTTGAAAAAAGGTTAAAGGAATATTTACCAAGCAAATGGAAAGAAAAAAAAAACAGGGGTTGCAATCCTAATCTCTGATGAAACAGACTTTAAACCAACAAAGATCAAACAAGACAAAGAAGGGCATTACATAATGGTAAAGAGATCAATGCAACAAGAAGAGCTAACTCTCCTAAATATATATATGCACCCAATACAGGAGCACTCAGATTCATAAAGCAAATTCTTAGTGATCTACAAAGAGACTTATACTCCCACACAATAATAGTGGGAGGCTTTAACACCCACTGTCAATATTAGATCAACAAGACAGGAAATTAACAAGGACATCCAGGACTTGAACTCAACTTTGGACCAAGCAAACCTAATAGACATCTACGTAACTGTCCACCCCAAATCCACAGAATATACATTTTTCTCAGCACCACATTGCACTTATTCTAAAATTGACCACGTAATTGGAAGTAAAATACTCCTCAACAAATGCAAAAGAGTGGAAATCATAACAAACAGTATCTCAGACCACAGTGCAACCAAATTAGAACTCAGGATTTAGAAACTCACTCAAAACTGCACAGCTACATGGAAACTAACAGCCTGCTCCTGAATGACTAGTGGATAAATAATGAAATGAAGGCAGAAATAAAGATTTTCTTTGAAACAAATGAGAACGAAGACACAACATAACCAGAATCTCTGGGACACCTTTAAAGTGGTGTGTACAGGGAAATTTATAGCACTAAATGCCCTCAAGAGAAAGCAGGAAAGATCTAAAATAGACATCCTAACATCACAATTAAAAGAACTAGAGAAGCAAGAGCAAACAAATTCAAAAGCTAGCAGAAGACAAGAAATAACTAAGATCAGAGCAGAATTGAAGGAGATGGAGACATGAAAAACCCTTCAAAAAATCAGTGAATCCAGGAGGTGGTTTTTTCGAAAAGATTAACTAAATAGGTAGATCACTAGCCAGACTAATAAAGAAGAGAGAGAATAATCAAATAGATGCAATAAAAAAATGATAAAAGTGATATCACCACTGATACCACAGAAATACAAACTACCATCAGAGAAGATGATAAACATCTCTGTGCAAATAAACCAGAAAATCTAGAAGAAATAGATAAATTCTTGGACACACGACCCCTCAAGACTAAACAAGGAATAAGTCGAATCCCTGAATAGACCCAAAACAAGTTCTGAAATTGAGGCAGCAATAAATAGCCTACCAACCAAAAAAACTCCAGGACCAGTTTCACAGCTGAATTCTACCAGAGGTACAAAGAGGAGCTGGTACCATTCCTTCTGAAACTATTCCAAATAATACAAAAACAGAGAATACTCCCTAACCCATTTTTTGAGGCCAACATTCTCCTGATAGCAAAATCTGGCAGAGACACAGCAAAAAAAGAAAATTTCAGGCCAATATCCCTGATGAACATTGATGGGAAAATCCTCAATAAAATACTGGCAAACCGAATCCAGCAGCACATCAAAAAGCTTATCCACCACAATCAAGTCAACTTCACCCCTGGGATGCAAGGCTGGTTCAACATATACAAATCTATAAATGTAATCCGTCAAATAAACAGAATCAAAGACAAAAACCACTTGATTATCTCAATAGATGGAGAGAAGGCCTTCGACAAAATTCAATAAACCTTCATGTTAAAAACTCTCAATAAACTAGGTATTGATGGAATGTATCTCAAAATTATAAGAGCTATTTGTGACAAATCAACAGAGAGTATCATACTGAAATGGGCAAAACTTGGAAGCATTTCCTTTGAAAATCGGCACAAAACAAGGATGCCCTCTCTTACCACTCCTGTTCAACATATTATTGGAAGTTCTGGCCAGGGCAATCAGGCAAGAGAAAGAAATAAAGGGTATTCAAATAGGTAAACAGGAAGTCAAATTTTCTCTATTTGCAGATGACATGATTGTATATTTAGAAGACCCCATCATCTCAGCCCCAAATCTCCTTAAGCTGATAAACAACTTCAGGATACAAAAGCAATGTGCAAAAATTACAAGTATTCCTATATACCAATAATACACAAACAATCAAATCATGAGTGATCTCCCATTCACAATTGCTATAAAGAGAATAAAATACCTAAGAATACAACTTACAAGGAATATGAAGGATCTCTTTAAAAAGAACTACAAACAACTGCTCAAGGAAATAAGAGTGTGTGCAAACAAATGGGAAAACATTCCATGCTCATGGTTAGAAAGAATCAATATCATGAAAATGGCCACACTGCCCAGAGTAATCTATAGATTCAATGCTATCACCATCAAGCTACCATTGACTTTCTTCAAAAAATTGAAAAAAAAAACAACCTTAAATTTTATATAGAACCAAAAAAGAACCCACATAGCCATAATTCTAAGCAAAACAAAACAAAACAAAACAAACAAAAAAAGCTGAAGGCATCAGACTACCTGACTTCAAACTATACTACTATACTGTAAGCATACATTAAACAAAACAGCATGGTACTGGTACCAAAACAGATATATAGACCAATGGAACAGAACAGAGGCCCAAGATATAATGCCACACACTTACAACCATCTGATCTTTGACAAATCTGACAAAAACAAACAATGGGGAAAGAACTCCCTATTTAATAAACGGTGTTGGGAAAACTGGCTGGCCATATGTAGAAATCTAAAACTAGATCTCTTCGTTACACCTTATAGAAAAATTAACTCAAGATGGAATAAAGGTTTAAATGTAAGACCTAAAACCATAAAAACTCTAGAAGAAAACCTAGGCAATACCATTCAGGACATAGGCATGGGCAAAGATTTCATGACTAAAACACCAAAAGCAATGGCAACCAAAGCCAAAATAGACAAATAGGATCTAATTAAACTAAAGAGCTTCGGAACAGCAAAAGAAACTACCATCAGAGTCAACAGGCAACCTAGAGAATGGGAGAAACATTTTGAGATCTATCCATCCGACAAAGGGCTAATATCCAGAATCAACAAAGAACCTAAAGTTACAAGAAACAAACAACCCCATCACAAAGTGAGTGAAGGATATGAACAGACACTTCTCAAAAAGAGATATTTATGAGGCCAACAAACATACCAAAAAAAGCTCATCATCACTGATCATTAGAGAAATGCAAATCAAAACCACAGTAAGATACCATCTCACGCCAGTTAGAATGGCGATCATTAAGAAGTCAGGAGACAACGGATGCTGGAGAGGATGTGGAGAAATGGGAACACTTTTATACTCTTGGAGGGAGTGTCAATTAGTTCAACCATGTGGAAGACAGTGTGGCGATTCCTCAAGGATCTAGAGCTAAAAATATTATTTGAGCCAGCAATCCCATTACTGGATATATACCCAAAAGATTATGAATCATCCTATTATAAAGACACATGCACACGTATGTTTATTGCAGCACTGTTCGCAATAGCAAAGACCTGGAACCAACCCAAATGGCCATCAGTGATAGACTAGATAAAGAAAATGTGG
>CAUYQU010005186.1:0-212063 GCA_963574635.1 Cheracebus regulus
TTGTGGCAGACAGTGTGGCGATTCCTCAAGGACCTGGAAATAGACATTCCATTCGACCCAGCAATCCCATTACTGGGTATATATCCAAAGGATTATAAATTGTTCTACTATAAGGACACATGCACACGAATGTTCATTGCAGCACAGTGTACAATAGCAAAGACCTGGAACCAACCCAAATGCCCATCAATGATAGACTGGACAGGGAAAATGTGGCACATAGACACCACGGAATATTACGCAGCCATCAAAAACGATGAGTTTGTGCCCTTTGTAGGGACATGGATGAACCTGGAAACCATCATTCTCAGCAAACTGACACAAGAACACAAAATCAAACACCGCATGTTCTCACTCATAGGCAGGTGTTGAACAATGAGAACACATGGACACAGGGAGGGGAGCACTATCCTCTGGGGTATGTTGGGGGGAAATGGGGGAGGGACAGTGGGGGGTGGGGAGTTGGGGGGAGATAGCATGGGGAGAAATGCCAGATATAGGTGAAGGGGAGGAAGACAACAAATTACATTGCCATGTGTGTACCTATGTAACAATACTGTATGTTCTTCACATGTACCCCAAAACCTAAAATGCAATAAAAAAAAAAGAGAAAGAATCTATTCATTTAAATGGTTTTGATTAAACACACATCATAACTGAACCTTTACAATTCTTAAAGATGACAGGAAATAGAAGAAAACAGCTATTTAAAGAAACTCCTTGCTAAAGTGTAAAGACTGTTCTTCTCTTGACTTTATATGATTTTTCTTAGGACCTCTCAGAGTCAGATACCCTGACAGTATGTGCAATCCCATCAGTGAAGTAGAAAAGAAAATATGAATAAATATAATATGTAAATTATAAATTTATATGAGCTACTCACCAAGAAATTAAGATAATTTTTAGCTATTTCCCTAAAAAGAAGCACTACTGCTTATTTTGGTCATTTATTATTTTCTTTTATAAATTGTCTAAAAAGCTCAGTGTAGAGGTTTTATATTAAGCTTCAATAAATGGGCTCTTATAACTGGATCCAGTCCACAAAACTGCTCCAGTA
Organism: Cheracebus regulus; assembly: GCA_963574635.1. NCBI lineage: Eukaryota > Metazoa > Chordata > Mammalia > Primates > Pitheciidae > Cheracebus > Cheracebus regulus. The sequence goes on from CAUYQU010005186.1 coordinate 1,058, forward strand.
ATTTTCTCTCTCCTATATAATTGTCATTTTTGTCATCATTGTCTTGGTGGAAGTGTTTATTTGTGCATCAAAAGAGACTATCCTATGAATGAAAGAAATTGGCAGAACTTTTGGTGTTAACTACCTGTTTCAGTTCAGTTTCCCCAGCCACCATTTCCGAAAGTGTCTTATATGTACTTTTGATATTTTAATAAATTACATTGGCATTTTTTCACATTAGTGATATCAAAATTTAATATCAAATTTTATATTTTATAGATATAGGTATGTCTGTATATAAGTTTAATAGATTTTAAACTTTATAGACTAACTAGATTCAGACCTCATATTCCCAGGACAGACCTGAAGGATTATTTGATTCCATTCAAACTTTGTGGATCACATTATATGTATGGCAGCCTACATGTGGGACCATGATGAAAGGCTTCTTAGTTTGCACCTTACCCAGAACCACCTCACAGACAGAATGAGTACAGGCTAAAATCCAGTACACTCTCTATTCACCATGCTTTGTGTCTTTAAACTGTATCAGGTGAGAGAGAAAATGTTACTTTATTCTTCACAGAAAGCCATCAACTCATTAATTTAAGACCCCTCGTGGCTGAGCCCTCAAGTCTGAGTCTTTCCAGCAAGGTAACCCTTTTCTAATTTTTGCAATGACTTGATATAATTGGTGACCTCTTCCACATTCTTAAACAGAGATTCCTGATAACGGTTTACAAATACGATGGAATATCAAACCCATCAGCTCTTGGAATGGAAAAGAAGTTCTCAGGCCAGTGAGACCTACCAATAATAAAGACTAAAACAGACAAACAACAACAACAACAAAAAAACAAAAAGAAAAAAAAGAAAAAAAAAGAATGCATCCCCATCATAGTGAACAGACTTGGACTTTAAAACAACTGAATTGTGTACTAAACAAACAGGGAATTTGGAGCAATATTTCCAAAATCAAAATAAAATGTAATGAAAATTCTAGAAGTAAGCAGAATTAGAGCTAAGTAAAATTTGTTTAGAAAAATTAGGATCTTACATGTGCTTAGAAGCAGATTGCATGTAGCTGAAAAGAACATCAGTGAATTGGAAGATGGTTCAATAGGAAATACTTAGAGTGAAGCACAGAGCAAAAAAGAATAAAAAATAATGAAAAGGGCATAAGAAATGTGTGTGTGTATTTATTATGCTGAAAATCTAATTCATTTTTAAATGTAGGCACAAAAGTAGAAGAAACAATGAAATAGAAGCAATATTTGAAAAGATACTGACTGAGAATTTTTAAAATAGTGAGAGATATCAAGTCACATATTTCAAAAGTACTATAATCTCTAAGCAAAATAAATACCAGAAACAAACTAATAAAACCCAGCAATCCCATTACTGTGTATATATATCCAGAGGATTAGAAATCATTCTGTTATAAGGACCCATGCGCACAAATGTTCATTGCAGCACTGTTTACAACAGCAAAGACTTGGAACCAATCCAAATGCCCATTGATGATAGACTGGATAGGGAAAATGTGGCACATATACACCATGGAATACTATGCAGCCATAAAAAACGATGAGTTCATGTCCTTTGTAGGGACATGGATGAACCTGGAAACCATCATTCTCAGCAAACTGACACAAGAACACAAAATCAAACACCGCATGTTCTCATTCATAGGCGGATGTTGAACAATGAGAACACATGGACACAGGGAGGGGAGCATCACACACTGGGGTCTGTTGGGGGGCACTAGGGGAGGGACAGCGGGGGGTGGGGAGTTAGGGAGGGATAACATGAGGAGAAATGCCAGATACAGGTGACAGGGATGGAGGCAGCAAACCACATTGCCATGTATGTACCTATGCAACAATCCTGCATGTTCTGCACATGTATGCCAGAATCTAAAGTGCAATAAAATATAAAAAAGAAGATGTATTAATGTAGCAATGAATCTAAATGTACACATTTTTACAAACTTAACATTTCTGTACTTTACCTTTAAAGTTATTTAAAAGTGTTAGTATAATTGTATACACTACAGCTATTTCCCTTTCAGTAAAAATAGTCAATTTTAAAATATTTTCATAATTCTTCTTCATATTGTATTATTTAAACAGTACCCTATTAGCTAATTCCGCAATTGTTTTCAATTGTGTGTTGGGAGAAGAGGGGTGTATAAACAAAGCTGGAATGAGCATAATCGTCTACACATGTTGGTGAACTTCTGCAAGTATCTGCTGAGGGTAAATTCCTCTCAGTGAAAATGATTTTGGTCAAATAGTATGACCAAAATTTCTGATAAATATTCTGAAACCTCACAAGATAGGTCACCATATTTTATATCCTCAGAATTGAGTTTCTTTTATAAATATATCCGCTCTGGATATCCTGTGATTTATATTTCCTGTGATTTATATTTGTGTTTTTCTTTTATTTCTATATGAGACTTACCAACAATTTATGTTTAAATACCGGTTTATTTTTCTTTGTTTACAAATGTACTATTCATATTTTTGGCATATTTTTCTAGGAAGTTGGTTGTTTTTGTTTATGAGATTGAAAAATTAAGTAAAATGAATGTTGATATTATTTATGCAAATATTTTTCTCTAGTCTATCATTAGTCTTTTGTCCTTTCTTATACTGTTTTCTCCCCAAAGTTTATTTTCTAATATGTTTTATGTTGTGAAGTTTATTGATTTTTCTTTATAAATTTTAAGTCTTAAATCCTTTTTATAGAGCTTCCTTCTGCCAAGATTCTAAGTACATTTAGCAAAACTTTTTAAGAAAAATTGTTATAGGCTTTTAAATGTATATTTAATACATTCTTCCATCTGGAATTTATTTTGAGATAGAAAGTAAGTTGGGATACAGGTTTATCCTTTCCTGCAACAATTAGCCAGCTTTTCCACATTATTTACTGTAGGTTATCTTTTCTCAGTTATTTAAAAATTAATACTATTGGCCGGGTGCGGTGGCTCACACCTGTAATCCCAGCACTTTGGGAGGCTGAGGCGGGCGGATCACGAGGTCAGGAGATTGAGACCAGCCTGGCCAACACTGTGAAAACCCGCCTCTACTAAAAATACAAAAAATTAGCCAGGCGTGGTGGCACGCACCTGTGGTCCCAGGTACTCGGGAGAAGGACCACTTGGATCGGGAGGCGGAGGTCACGGTGAGCCGAGATTGTGCCACGGCACTCCAGCCTGGGCTACAGAGTGAGACTTAGTCACACACACACACATACACACACACAAAACACACACACACACACAAAATAATAACAATAATACCATTATCACAAATTAAATGTCCCAAATATGCAAATCTATGTGTGACTCCTTTCTTTTGCTCTTCTCCAGTACCAGTTTATTATAATTATTGCAAATTCCTCTGATGTATTTTAAAATCTGATAAAGTTAGTTCGTCCTTCATTACTTTTCTTTCTCAAAATTGCCATGAGTATTCTTTTCCACGTAAATTTTAGTAGCGAAATCGTCTTAAATATTGTCAAATATTTATTGTTTTCTACATCTTTTATAAAATTTCTTATTTCTTCTGTGACTCAAGAATTATTTGAATTTCTTTAAGTGATTGGATGTTGTCCTTCTATTAAGTTCTAATTTTATTGCGTATTGGCCAGTGAGGTAGTTCATATTATTTTAACTTTTTGGACTATAGGAAAGTTTTTTTTGAGGCCTAATATATGTTTCATTTCTGTATATGGCCAAAGGTGTTGCAATAAAGATTGATTCTCTAGAAATAGCTATAATCCATACCTTCATCCATCCATCCAACCATCTAGCTATCAAGTTATGTATTTCTACATCTACATTTAGTTTAACTTTTTATTGATTTTATTCAAGCCCTTTAAATTGCAACTAATTTTTTTCTACATAATCTTTTAATGGCTGACATGATGAGCTAATGTCTCTTACCACCACTACATTTTTGTTAAATTTTCTTTGCATTTCCTGAAGCTAAATACTTTTTATGTCATTTTAGATATGTTATTTAGACTGTAAAGATTTATACAATTATAGTTCCATTGTGAATTGCAACTTTTATCATACACTGAGTTTTTTCATCTCACTTAACCCTTTTCTTGGCTTGTATTTAATAGTCTGAAATTAGTATCATAAATTTTAGTTATATTTTTGTTAGCATTTAACTATTAACCTTGTTGCTCATGTTTAATTCAATGAGTAACATCTTTAGAATTATTTCTTATACATAGTATATAAATGGGATTTCTTTTTCTTTTCTTTTCTTTTTTTTTTTTGAGACAAAATTTCACTCTTGTTACCCAGGCTGGAGTGCAGTGGCATGATCTCAGCTCACCGCAACCTCTGCCTCCTGGGTTCAAGCAATTCTCCTGCCTCAGCCTCCCGAGTAGCTGGGACTACAGTCACGCGCCACCATGGCCAGCTAATTTTTGTATTATTTTAGTAGAGATGGAGTTTCACCATATTGACCAGGATGGTCTCGAACCTTGTGATCCACCCGCCTCGGCCTCCCAAAGTGCTGGGATTATAGGCGTGAGCCACCGCGCCCGGCCGGGATTTCTTTTTTCATATAGTCACTCAATATATGGGTATTGTTCTCATTTATATTACATATATATCATTAACTTAACAAGTACTAAACATTTATATTCATTGATGTAACAAATGCAATTTCTCATGTTTTACATTCTAAATGTAATGCTTCTTTTTTTTTAAGCTGCTACATAGACTGCCTCTTTATGTGATGCATATATGTTTTCCTCTTGGTGATTTAAAAGTTTTAAGGTTTGTTTTTAGTCATTCTATTTTACACAGCCTTCTAGTTCAAAGTCTAAAAAGAAAGTTGAACAATTTAATCTCCCATTATCAAGACTATCTCTCAAGATTTTTTATAATAATTTTGTACATTGTCAAAGTTACAATATTTATTTCCTATAATCCTCAATCTTGTAACTGTTTAATTTCCATCTATACTTAAATGATATCAATGCTTATTCCACCCTTTACCACAACCACAATTAACATGTAATCCCCTGTTTATCATTAAGTAATCTGTTTCTGCTTTTGAGCTTGTGGTGTAAATGATTTGTTAATTTTTCTCACTGAATCCTGAAAAAAAAGTAATTGCAGTTTTTGCCATTAATACTTGAAATTTAATGGCTTAATAAAGGTGAGTTTTAGTGTTACTCATTTATACCCACATTTTCCCCCCGAAACATAGTGTGCCCACAGATTTAGTTCTTCATTGATTCCCCGCATTTTGTTTTCTTAATTTGCCTATTATTAGTCTCCATGTCAACCATGATAAACCTGGGTAGGTTAATCTACAACTTCTATGTGCATGATTAGAACGTGTGTCAATTCTCTTTGATTCCCTTCTTACTTTAGCTGAGATTTAGCTTCCCCTAAAAACTACAATTTGAGGTCTGCTTATACCAGGGACCATTTGTCAAGGGGGAGTGCCTGGGCTATGGTGGGGTCTTGGTTAGTGTTTTGGAGCTTTGCCATCTCCTCTCTGGTTTTGTAATTATCTTATGCCAAGGTCTGCTTCACTTTATCGGGAATCAATTCAGTGCCCATGGCTTCTGAGAGTTTCCCTTACTCAGCCCAGGACCTCTGAGCCTCTGCTTCCATCGGGAATACATCAGGAGATTTATTTAACCCAATTAGCTGCTCTCTTCTTTAGATATAATAGAGACACCCCATTAAGGCAATAAGCAGGTTGAAGGCAATTTCCAGGGATTCTAGTATATACTTATTTACTCATTCCAATTCTTTGTCCCATTTTCCTCTTTTGTTTCCTGATCCATTAAAACGCTGTTTATTGTGAAAGTTAATTAGCTTTGAGTGTTTTGGGTCATTCTGTTTTTTTTATCCCCTACTTTCATGCCATTGGGGAGACAACAAGGTGGAAAAATTATTACTCTCTTGTGATACAGAAGACGGCCATGCTTACGGAAATGTCCCTGTTCTTTCTCTCAGGCTGCCCCATTAGCTTCTCTACAGTTGAGATAAGAGTAGGGTGTTTTCAGCATTTTATTTTATTTGTATCTCTCCTATTTGGTTTATGCAGAGAGCAACTAGATGTACACAGCCTCTTACCAAAACTGGACATGCAGAATCTGGGACTTAAGTCTGCTTCCTTTGCTAGATAGTAGTATTTTCTTCTCACTGATGATTGGGAGGTTTTTCCTCCTTGGACTAGATGGATGAATGGGTGGATAGGTGAATGGACAGTGCTGATTTTAAATTTTATATTGTTCACTCCATTGGGTTAAGAGGGAAGGATATTTTGAGATTCAGCTTCACTTTGCTATTTTAAAAAGAGAATCTTATTCACAATTACTAACTTACCCATGATATACTTTTGGAAGTGTTATTTAAAACTTAAAATGGGTCCTGCATAACTTATTTTAATAAAATTGTTTAATTTTCAATGTAAAATGGGAATAAAACAGAAATTGGAGGTGGGTGACCAGGAAGCAAAGGGACAAGAGAAGGACAAATGTGGATCATCATAAGAACATCTACCCCTCTACTGTTTTCTGCTCCTCTTCACACACCAGAAGTTAATCTCTATGAACTCTACCTTCCTGGGTGTTTCACGTTATCCAAGGCACCCATAGAAATGCAATAAAAGCAACCAGGAGGCAGAGGCTGAAGTCGCTAAAAGCCATTTAGATCTAGCATCTGTTTCAAGCTCATTCTACCTTCTGGACACCAAGAGCCTGTTTTCCATAAATTAAAGTTACAAACAAAGAAGCAACCACAGTAATCAGTCATAATGAAGAGCAAAGGATTGACACTCAGCGAAGTTTTAGGGATTTATTCTGAGTAAAAACAACCTGGAATTATTAATACAGTTGATATATGAAGTCTAAATGTTTTCAAGCCACAGTTATACAAGACAAATTACCTATAGCTTCATTGAAGTAGTCTATTTTTCAGTGCATTTAAAATAGGAATAGAAAAGTTGGATACAATTTTCAGGAATCTTTCTACTGTGTTAGATGAGCCATGCCATGTAAATCTGTGCAAGGCATTGGGGTGATAGGGATAAAGAAATAAAATTCCTGTTAGTTCCAGTTTGCCCATTAGTTATAGCACTAGAATTGTCTTTCTAAGAATTCCAGAATTTAAAACAAATTACTTAGGAAGTGAATGAAGTCTCCCCAGACAAGATAACAGTGCATTTCTAAGGATGATAAGTATAATACAAGGAAGTATATCTTCATATATTTCCAGTTTCTTCAATTCATGTGTTAAATACAGATTTTAGCTTTTAAAAATTTTTCCAAAAATTATGTTAAATTAATAAGTCAAATCATCTAACAAATTATTTTTTCTACTAAAAACATAAATACATAATTTGACTCTGATGCCTTTGTTTCTTTTTTTAAATGTTAAAACAAAGTAGGAGAGAAAAACTAATTTACAAAATACGCTAAAGAAGGTTATCTATTCTCTACTCTTCCAAATGCCCAAGTCGATAACAATAAGAAAGAGGCATTTAAATGAGTATAAACTATGCTAATGGTGATTTTATTTTGTAATCCTCTCTCTGATTAAGCACTGTTTAATGACGTGGCAATCAAAAAGTAGACAAAAATAAAAAGCACAAACATCAGATACAAACTAACCATCCTTCAAAGGTTGTGCAGTTTAAAGGACTACACATGAAAAACAGTGTGTGGGCCAATCTCTGTTAATAGGGGGAAAGAGATACAGTCCTAATTACCCTGACAGTTCAAATGCATCATCATTGTTCAGAATCAAATTCAAATATAACTTTGCCTTAGAATAATTACTTTCAAAAGCAAATGATAAAATATATACATAAATCTTGTATGTAACCTGAGCCCATTGGCCCTCACATCTAGAATTTCTTTAGGGGAAAACTGTAACATATGAGGAAAGTAGCTTGATCCTACCTCAGAGTATTAAAATGTAATTATCTCATATTTCATAAAGTTGTCTGTATTGTTTGTGTGATGAGAAGAAAAGGCCTATCCAGGGAAAATACTAAAGAACTTATAAAATACAATTTAATCCTTCAAGCAATGAAAATATTACAAGTTTTAGTCTCCTACTCTCTTTCTAGGTTAACACAGATATTCAAGTAATGGAAAGTTGGAAGGGACACATTTTTTCTATTGATAGAAAGAAACAATTCTCGAAAATACCAACCATCATATGGTAGGACTTAAAACCACCTACTGTAAAAACAAGATTAAAACATGACTTCATTCCTCCATTGTTCCCACTTTCTCCATTCTAAAAACATACAGGTATTCTTAGAGCTAAAACACCTGCCTCTTTTAAAAACTATCCTTGAAAGAAAAATTGGAAGGTTAAATGTTGGACACCATACTTTGGTTAAAAGATATGGTGAGCAGGTGCCTCTAATCACTGGACAGAGCCCATCCAGCCCAAGTAAAGTAATTCCTAAAAACCTGAATCCTTTATTCAGAAAACTAGAAAGAAGACAAGAATAAGCAACGTTCTAGAAGAAGCAGTGTGTTCTAACAATAAACATCTAAATTTATAAATTAAAGTAAGTCTAGAGAGGTTGGTGGAGTAGCTGTCTTCTAAGATGACCCCTAATCATCCCCACCCGCAGTAATTTCCACTTCTGTGTAGTCTCCTCCCACAATGCACCAGCATCGGTCTGGGTGACCAGTAGAATACTGCAAGAAGTCATGATATGTTACCTGTGGGAAAAGTTGTACGAGGCACCGTGGCTGCCATATTGGTTGTGTACCCTCTCCCAGCCACTTCTCTCTTCCTCTTCACTTCTTGGGAAGAAGCCAGTTGCCAAGTTATGAGCAGCCTTACTTAGAGGCCCATCAAGAAAAGAACTGAAGCCTCTGGCAAAAAACCACATAAGTAAGCCTGGAAACAGATCCTCCAGCTCCAACCAAACTTCACATGACTGCTGCCACAGTCAACCAGTTGACAAATCTCATGAGAGGTTCTGAGCCAGAATCACTCACCTAAGGTGTTCTTAAATTCCTGAATGCCAAAAACTGTATGAGTAATAAATATTTATTATTTTCAGCAACTAAGTTTGAGAGTAATTTGTTATGTAGCAATCGATAACTAATGCAATTTACTTTCTAGAATATGTTTTACATAACGTTTTTCTTATTACTCTGGAATAGCTGTGGTTGACCCTGAGGTTATCTATGTATGCTTTCTGTCCTCTTTCTAGCATTTATTTCTTTTGTATCAGTCACTTGTTCTACTGCACTCTGATGGAAGGGTGGGCTAGGATCTTTGGTGGAAGAGTTATTTCCTGATTGGGAATCAAATCAGAAAAGTTTTCTTCTTTACCAAGATGTTTCTTATGTAATACAATAAGCATTCCCTTTGGAAATATAAAAAGCTTTAAAACCAAGAGTGTAGCAGTGGAAGTGACCTGTCCTAGGTGTAGGTAATAAGGAAATTTGTTGTATATAGAAAATTTAGAAACAATAAAACTTAAAAAAAAATTGCTGCTTTTTATTGTGCTATAATTCAAACTGTCAGTTATCCACTGTTCTTCTTTCAAAATATTTTGTTGACCTAATTTCTAAACAACTGTAGCAAATAGTAAGCTTCAACTTATAATTTTTTTTAATTATCCTTTTATTTTACAAGTTAATTCACAGAAGTCACAACTATACAGCTGGCCCAAGGAACATAAGGACTCAGCTACATGCGTTTGTTTTGGGAATAAGTTCACAATTCTTTGTAATTATTCAAGCGTGTTTTAAGCCCAGTTTTTGTCTATGTGGTAGTTCATCTCTTCTCTTGCAATCAGAAGACTCTTAATGAACCATAATGGCCTCTGAATTTACAGACAAATAAGTAGACTTGGGCAATTTCAATTATGTCACTCTATTGGAACTCTTGCATTTTTAAATAGTGCTCAATATTTAAAAGCGTGAACTACTGTAAGCTGCAAGATTTTCATAATTTTGATAAAAATGCAAAGTTTATTAATAAAATAATTTATGACATTTTATGTTTATGATTTATTAAAAAGTTGTTCACTGTTTCTGAACTAAAGAATGCATCATCAGCTGGGCACGGTGGCTCACACCTGTAATCCTAGCACTTTGGGAGGCCAAAGCAGGCGGATCACAAGGTCAAGAGATGAAGACCATCCTGGCCAACATGGTGAAACCCCATCTCTACTAAAAATACAAAAACTAGCCGGGCATGGTAGCATGCATCTGTAGTCCCAGCTACTTGGGAGCCTGAGGCAGGGGAATTGCTTGACCCCAGGAGGTGGAGGTTGCAGTGAGCCAAGATCACACCACTGCACTCCAGTTTGGCAACAGAGCAAGACTCTGTCTCAAAAAAAAAAAAGAAGAAGAAGAAGAAGAAATCAAACACTTTACACCTACTAGGGTGGCTATAATCAAACAAACCAAAAGTACAAGTGTTGGCATAATGCAGACAAATTGGAAACTTGCATACATTGCTGCTGCTGATGCACCTACTGTGAAAAGCTCTTTGGTGGTTCCTTACAAAATTAAACATAAAAATACTGTGTGATCCAGCAATTCTATTCCTAGGTGTATGCGCAAGATAAGTGAAAACATATGTTCACACAAAAACTTGTACACCAGTGTTCACAGCAGAACTATTCATAATACCAAAAAAAAAGTCAAAACAACTCGAATGTCCAACAATTGATAAATGGATAAACAAAATGTACTATATCCATATTATGGAATATTCTTAATTCACTCGTAAAAAGGAATGAAGTACTGATACATGCTATAACATAGATGAATCTTGAAAACATTATGTTAAGTGAAAGAAAAGAGATACAGAAGCCACATATTGTAAGACTGCATTTATATGAAATGTCCAAGATAGGCAAATTTAGAGAGACAAAAAGTAGTCTGCCAGCAGACAGTAGGGAAGAGGAATGAGGAATGAAGAATGACTATTAATGGGTATGGGGTTTATTTTGGAGGATGATGCAGGTTCTAGAATTCAATAGTGGTAATGGTTGTGTAACCTTTTTAATGTAAAAAAAAAAACTATGCACTTTAAAATGGTGAATATTCTTATATGTAAATTAAATTTCAATTAAAAAGGAAAAAATACTGGTTATTACTGATGATTATAGTAAATTATTTTATCTTGTAGAGGAAAGTATAGTAAAAATGATCCACTCAAGGTATCAAGTTCATAAAATATAACATTGCTAATAACCCCTACTCTCCTAGGCGAGAATGTTCCCAAACTTTCTTCTTGGTGATATACATTCACTATGATAAGCACTTGGTAAGTGTTGGTCGAATAAATGAATAAATAAAATGAATGAGTGGATTCCTCATATTTGTCCAATCTAATTATATAAACCCCTACTTTTAGGATATGGGCATAGAGATACCTAGTAAACTACTGCTTTTCTGCTCTCTCAGGGTTATTTTGAGGAATGTGCTTGTTTGGGGGAAGAGAGTTTAAGGTGCTTGTTTGGGGGAAGAGAGTTTAAGGCCATGTTTAGGAATTTGTTTAATACACTCATTGATATTATTCCCAAAGGTAAATAAAAGGTTTTCCAAATAACAGTCTCCTATAGTGCCATGCAGCCAGTGAGAACTTAATACACATAGGGATTGAATTCAATAAAGTATATACAACTATTCAATTTTAAAACTTTCTATAATCAAAATGACTAATATTTCACAAAAGCAGTATAATAGTGAAAGGTGGAAAATCATAAAATTTAGCCAAATAATTTCCACTTCACTCACAGAATTACCTTCCTATCTGCCAACTCTAATGGCACCCTAATCAATGGTTAGCTTACTGCAATTCTACTTGAAAACTAGAATAATTTTCAAGTAGAATAACATTAAAATTAGAATAATTTTTAATAATTCTAATAACAATAAAATTAGAATAATTTTCAAGTAGAATAATAAATATAATGAACTTGTGGTTTTTTTTTTTGAACCTGTGATTTTTCAAATGAGACTTCCATCATGATTTTATTCAATAGTCATTCATTTCTCCACCAAAAAGAAATCAGAATATACATAGGATGCTTCTCTCCTAGAAAGAACCTAGCTTTTTCAATGTAAAGAAAGCCAGGGAGGTAAAAACCAAAACAATGAGATGGGGAAAGGCCACAATTTCAATAATAATTAATGTCTTAAAGAATTGGAAGAAATATAAAAATAAAAACACATGCTATAAAATTATATCTAAACTATCACTTTCATAGAAAAAATGATAAGAAGAGATATCTTTAAAATTTCCTTAAACATCATATGAAGTAAAACTGTAGTAATTAGGGAGATATATACAGCTTAGTATTAATGAGTGTTTTCCTGTTTTCAGAAGTAATTTGATAAGGCATACAATGTGCCTGTTTTATTTTGGTTGGCTATATTATTCCTATCTTAAAGCTTATAATTTTATCTTTGCCTTTTTTCAGTAAAAAAAAATATATAGGAAATTAAATTTGCAGGCTCAAAAGTTTAAATAAAATCTTTAAATAACATATCTGGTAATGACTTACTTTCTTATAGTATAAAACCTCACACTTCATTGTTTTAAAAATTATTCACTTCTTTTGACTGGATAGTTTTATTTTTCATTCTCCACTGCCACTTACATGCAGTCTTATTAACTAAGTAAATGGTTGTAATTTTAGTGGCATGAAAGAAGATCAAAGAGAGAAGTACCCCAAAACTGAAATAAGAATAAAATGTAATGACAATTCAGCATATAAATAACAGGGACTCAAACACAGAAAATAATCAGGAGAATAAATATAGTCATGGAAATAGCTAACTTGCAAATCTTTTTTTTTAAGGATTTTATGTTTCAGATTTGAAAAGCTGAGAGTCAGAAAGTTTTACATAACGAGCTAGCATCTCAGGTGGATGTGCGGATGCACACGCATATACATTTGTATATGTGTCATGGCTGCAAGCACAAATGGGCAGAAATAAAGTTTAAGTAGAACTGTTATGCCAAGCATTGATTAGAAATCTTTATGTTGCAAGCAGCAGAAAATGTGATGCAAACTGACTTGAGAAATAAAAGAAATTTATTGTTAAAGTAACTTAAATGTCTGAAGTGACACTGTCCATAAAAAAATGAGCCACATATGTGATTTTAATTTTTTTAGTTGACATATTTAAAAAATAAGTGCAATGAATTTCATGTATTTTACTTAACACAATATATCCAAAATATTAATCTTTAAACATGTAACCAATATAAAAAAGGATTAACAAGACATTCTACATTGTTATTTTAAGTCTTCAAGATCCAGTGGGTATTGGACACTTAACAATTCATCTCAGTTTGAAGTAGCCAGATTTTACTTGCTCAGTATCCACAGGAGTATAGTGGCCACAGCATTGAACATAAAAGGTCTAGAAATAGCACAGGCCTTGGGGAAGTGTTGATGTAGTAGCTCTGTGGTGTCACCAAAGACAAAGTTTCTTCCTTCTGTTCTCTTTGCTATCCTTAGTGTTTCCTTCTTCCTAAGATGGCTTTCCATGTCCCCAAGATGGCTGCCTACAGTTTCCAAGAGCTGTGGTTTCTTGTTGATGTCTAGCAGGGACGGAAAATATCTTCAGCTATGAGCCCCAGAAAACATTTCAAGTCTCTTTGGTCTAAACTGGGTCATATGTGGCTACTCAGCACTAAAAATATAGTTATTGCTACTGAAAAACTAAATTTTTCATCAATTTAAATGTAAACTAACAGAATCATACGGCTTGGGGCTACCCAAGAGCACTGTTCTAAATTATTCAGAGACATGAACTCAACATAAATATGATCGTCCTTAATCACACTTGTTAGAATATCGACAGGTGGGTCATAATTTGGCTGGGTCATATTAGCTCATGCTGCAGAGAAAAAGACTTCTTCACCCTAGTTATTTACTCAGTGAATACACCTCAAGGGTGTCTTTGCAGTTCCGAAACTAAGACCAGGAAACTGGTTTTCCCCTCGTGAGGCAAGAAGTGCACATCATCACATCCTGTTTAGGTTCTGGGTACTGTGGAAGGTGCTGTCTTGCTACCAGAGGAGTAATGAGGGACATGTATAGAATGCATTTGAGTACAGAGCTCTACCTTAATGAAAAAGAATAAAAATCTGAATAAAATAATGAATACCATTGCCACTGTAAGCTTTGTTGACTAAGAGGATTACACCTTAAGCAAAAAATAAAACTGTTATTTCTATCCTGCAATGCTATTTAATCAAATAATTCCGAAGCAAGTGTAGAAATACCTCTCTGTTGACTTTTCATGCCTGTAGATAGTCCAAAATGTCAAAGCAACAAACATTCCACTTGGTAAATTTGCCACAGTGGGCATGTTCCTGAATAACTTTCCCTGTAATGCAGCAGAAAAAACAACTGGCTTTATTCCCAAAGTTCACTCAGGCTCATCCGTCATTGCTAGTGAGGGCACCAATAATGGTGGATGTGTCTTCAAACAATAGCAATACATCCAGATGATAGGGAAAATTGTATTACAGAACCTACTGTCCGTGAACAATAACCATTCTGAAACATTTTAATGCCAGGGCCACAAAGAAGCTTATTAAACTGAGAGGAAAGAGGAGAACTAGCTTACGAGGAGACCTAAATTTTCTCTTGCCATTTTATTTGTTTTAGCACAAAGAAAAATATTAATTTTTAAACTACCATCAATGTGTTAATAAAGGCACATTAAAAGCAATGGGAAACTGAAAAAGACAAATCATAGTGTATTTATGTAGCTTGGAGTATTAGAATTGGGTATGTTTGACTAACTCCCTCCCCCTGCCCACAAATTCATTTCTTCTTTGTAAGGAAAATAAAAATCAATGACAGCATTTAACCTGATGTAGCAACATCCTAACCTAAATATTATACAATCATCTTTTGAAGTTATCATCCTAGTTTGAGAAATTTCACCATTCTGAATCCTCATTCCTTTTCTCTTTTGAGTAATGCAAATATGTTCAATTCATCCTGGCTTTCAAATTGACCTAGAAGTCTTTCTCAATGGAATGAAAAAAAAGAGTAATTTTATGTGGAAAATGGAAATAACAAATAGGCTGTAGTAAGGATTTAAAAAGATAATAGATGCCAAACACTTAAGAAAACTTAGCCTAGACATATAGTAGACTTCAGGGGACTACACCTGCTCAACTGAGCTGACCTACCTGGCTCCTCAGGGCATTTTCTTAAAAGAAAAATAAATAACTGGTTTTAGTTTTAAGTAGTTATCTTTTATTTTCTTTGTAGAATAGCTGTATCAAATGGAACTGACAAACAGAAAAAGAAGAAAACATAAAGGCAATGGAGAAAGGGAAAAGAGAGGCCAAAGTAGAGACAGAAAAAGGCCAGAAGAATTAGTATCAGGAGACTTAGCTTTTAGATAGTGCTTCTGGATACAGGTATGGTGTTAATGATGGATGCTGTTTGACAGGAAACAACGCAGCAAAGACCACCTAAGAGAGGGTAGTCAGCATTGCCAAATGTTACAGGTGTTAAAGAAGACACGGTCTGAAGAAAGTTCACCAGAGTAGGCTCTCAAGTGTTTCTACTACTTCAGAAAGAAACCAGACTGTAAAAGAGTTAAGAAATGAATGGACTGAGTGCATTGGTCAGAGAATACAAATTTCTTTTTAGATGATCAGCAAAGAGCAGAAAGAAAGATGGAACAGTAACATGAAGGGATAAAACTCTTAACAACTGATTGAACACAATTTTAATCCTAGTTTAAATCCTATCTGTGCATAGAACAAAACTGACCGTGTTTCAGCCCGTTCAGGGAACTAGCTGAATAACAGAGCATTTGCAAAGCAGACCTTAATAAATATTGTCCATCACACAAGATAATTCATGATGACTGTATGTAGGAGTGCTGGCTTTAAATAAAGTGCATATAAAAATATTACATCAAGTAGGGGACCAGAGTCTGTGTATTTGTTCATTTGTTCAGTCTGTTGGTTTTCGTCACTGCAGTCCAAAATAACATTCGCAATAAATTTTGTCAAAAAGTGACATCAGAACTCCCATGAAAGAAAATAGTAATGTGCATGTGTGCATATGCACAGACATGCATACATGCAAGAATGGACACACACACACACACACACACTCCTCTTTAGAAATTCAGTCTCAGCCAGTTAGAGTATGCTGATGACAAAGAATAATATGTACCATCATTTCAACCTGATTGGTAAAAAGAAATCATGCTCATATCTTTACCTTTCTTGCTGACCTCTAAAGCAAGTAAACCATTCTTAGCTAATTTAGGATGTGTCTGTCATTAAAACAAAAGTAAAATGCAAGCAGCAGCAACATTATTAGCACTTACTGATCCTAGGGGTGATAAATACGTTTGTTTACTTAGATGTGCAAGCAAAACTGTTGGCAAAAGAGCAACTGATCAGACTGCTAAGTAGACAAACTTCACATTAAATACAAAGTCATGGTATAATCCAAGTAATTGTCAGAGTCTATACCAGCAATGGTCACCTTCTGTGACACCAAGGACCCCATTGTCAACCTGTGAGAAACCTCAGGGTCATGGATAATTTTCATTAGTCTGCATATATTAACAAATGCTTTGTATGGAAGTACTTCAAAATTTAGTTTCCCAAATATTAACTTAGGACTCTCTGCCATAGTCTGACATTTACCTAACATAACAGAACATGTTATTTGTTCTGGAGTTTTGATTCCTTCTGTAAAGAACTGCTACATATGCTTGGTTACAATGGGTAGAATGAGTTCTAAGATATTTCTCCATGGGACATGACTGGCTGGAAGCATTAATCTTTAATCTCTTTCTTTTTCTTTTCCCTGTAATGTGCTTGCTAGCCATGTACTTGAATTGAAGTGAAGAGAACGTCACTGCAATCTTGTCCTGTGGGATGCTGTGTCATCCTCACTACGATGTCTATTGGAACTACTATGTCTAAAATTACAGCCCTGTTTGCACCTCTGTACAACAGCAAAACCAGCTAGGTGTAGATGTACACACTCCATAAATTGTTTCATTGGTGAGGGAAGATGAGCTTTTGTAAATAGGAAGGAAAATATAAGCACAAAGCAGAAGAAGCTGCCAAAAACCTTTAACCCAAGGAAAAGACACAGGGTAAAGGAGAGAGGGGTAGGAAACAGTGAAACTAGATAGGCAAAACTTATGAAAAAAGCTGGCAGGAGACCACTCCTCTTGATGTATCAATCCCTATGGGCCAATAATGGTTTCCAAATGGTACAAATGGGTGAAATATTCCCAGGTCTTCTGATTTGTATGGGCAACAGAAGAGATTAATTACTCTAGTTCCTAAGGATTTTAAACATTGGCAGCCTTTCACATAGGCTAGAGTTTGAGACACATACACACACACATATATGCTTCACACCAAATCTGTTTTGCATTTTTTCCATGCCTAGAACGAAAATGTGGATGCTCTCTCATGGCAGTGCACACTCCTCTAGCAAATAAAACAATAATCTGCACCAATAATTAAGTTATCCTGTTTGATAAAAGCAATGCCAATTCTCTCTGGAAGTGGCTGCATTTCTAACAAAGTATAAAAGCTGATATAAACACAGGAGGAAGTTAATTCTTAAAAAGTAAATTTCACCAACAATCTTGAAGAAAAGCACACCATTGTCCCTCAGGAAGCAAAAAAATGCATTTCAAATATCTTTGATTTATTCTACAACTTAAACCCTTCATACAGTGAATGTCTGAAGACTATAAGACTACTCTATAAGAGACAAAGAGGAGTTTGAGATTTATCTCAGAACTGATTGCCTTTGAAACTGAAGGCATATGTTTTAAGGAGAGTTCTCACTGGTTTAGGAAATGCTGGATACAGTCAGAGTTCAGTGCTTCCAACAAAGTCCAGTCAGTAATAGTTTCAGTCAAGAGCTCACTTTAGATGTGCTGCTTGGCTTAAGAAGTACAGTTTAAATTAACTGTTTTTTGGGGGATGGTAATTCTAGAAAGGTAGCCAAACCTTATAGTAGTATATCTTCAATTCTGATGCAATATGAAATGGCACCCATCAATTCCTGAGAGACCTAGAAAGTTGATTTGGCATATCTTTCAGTGCCACAAAAAAAAGTAAAATATATTCCCTTTGGAGTGGTTTCAGATTTCTGTGGGGAAAAAACAAATAAACAAACAAAAAACATTGACTGATTTATTTACCAGAGTTTTATTCTAGAGTTCCTGATTCTGGGGCTACATAGGTGAAAAGGGCTAGAAAGCAACAATTTCACATCTCCAAGCACAAAATACCATCATTCCACTGATAAGATAGATGCATTAAATCTATGGAGCCAACGCACAGGGGAAGATAATGGTGAACTATCATGGATATTCCAGTGGGTTGTCCAAACACTGAATGAGAGTGCAGATAGCAACCCTAAGCTAAATGCAATCTATCTCTGTACCACTTAGATCCTTAATATTTCAGTCATACTACGTGATAGGAAGATGGTTAACGCATACTCAAGAGTCAATCAAATCTCTACTGAAAAACTGGAATGGGAGAGAGAATAACTTTTTCCATGAAGAAACAATCTGACAACAAATTCAAGAATTGCCCATTTGAAATTGTGATATTTCCTGAGCTCTAAGATTGATTTCATTTTCATCTACTCTAGAATATATGTAAAAGAGAAGGAAATCTTGTAAAGGACCATGCCCAGTTTTGTGTTTCAAAGGAAACACCAAGCAATCACAAAACAAAATCTCAATTATGTTTCTTTGTAATAGAAAAATTGACAAAATAACACTTAATAAGGCAGCTAAAATTGGCCCTAGAGCAAAGCAAAACCCACTGAACTTTCAAAAATGTACTCTTTAGTTGATGAATTTTGCTTGCATATTTTCTCCACATTCTTTTCTTTACCATGATTCATCCACTCTGATGGACACAAACTTTAACCCAAACTTGTTCCTAACTTAAACAGTGTTGAATGTTGCTTATCAAGGCATCAATAAAGGACTTGTCAAGACAGTTCAACATGGTCATTCTCAGGACTACAGCGAAAAATATCTTAATTACAATTCAATAAATTAAACTAAGAAAAAATACCTTATCATACTTGACATGGTGTCATGAATACTGCAATAAAGGTATTAACAGTCTTATTCTAACTTCTTTATAAAGAATATACAGTTGACCCTCAAACAACACAGGGGTTAGGGACACCAATACCCTGCACAGTCAACAACCCAAGTATAAGGTTTGACTTCCCAAAAACTTAGCTTCTAATACCCTGCTGTTGACCAGAAGCCTTATGGATAGCATAAATACTCAATTAATGCATATAGTGTACGGTTATGCATTCTATACTAATTTTTATAATAAAGTCAGCTAGAGAAAAGAAGATGTTTTCAAAAAATCATAAGGAATAGAAAATATATTTACTATTTCTAAATCGGAAGTGCGTGAGCAAAAAGGTCTTCATCCTCATCATCTTCACGTTGAGTAGGCTGAGGAGGAGGAAAAAGGAGGGATTGGACTTGCCATCTCAGAGGTGAAGAGGCAGAAGAAAGTTCACATATAAGTGGACTCACACAGTGCAAATCAGTGTTGTTCAACGGTCAACTGGTAATCCGAATTTTTGTATATTCTGACAAGATACAAGATGGAGAAACTACATAACACTTTCACATAGGCTTTTACCATGAAGGAAAGAAGGTTTGTATATCAAGAAGTGAGTCAAAAAAAAAAAAAAGTAATTCTAATTGTGGAATTGTACTTCTCTCCACTTTTCAATTGTTACTTTTAATTTTATTCTAGAGCTTTTATTTCTTTTAAGATTCCTCCTTTGTCTTTGATGTTTCCAGCCAGGAAATAGATATCTTTACACACTCACTTTGAAGATCAAGAAAACCTGTACCTCCAACTGATCTTTCTTTTCCTTCTAAGAAATTAGAAAATCTACTGCTGGGAGCCATTCTGGACGCTTTATTTTCTAAGTTAAAAAAATTATGTTTTCATCCCTACATACAGTATACATCTTCTGATTTATCCTAAGTTTAAAGATGTCTTCATGAGACTTAATCAAAAAATGTGGTTTTATTTAAATTAAGGTAACTTGACAATTTTCATGTAGTATTTCCAGACTTCTGATTCTAAAATCCTATCATTTCAATTATCAGAATTCTCCTTGAAAACTTGCATGTCTGGGGAACACTTAGTGATGAGAAAAGTCTTTTAGAAAGAAGACAGTATACAGTGGCTAACACCTGTAATCCCAATGTTTTGGGAGGCTGAGTTGGGAGGATCACTTGAGACCAGGAGTTCAAGACCAGCCTGGGCAACATAGGAAGACACACCTCTACAAAAAAAATTATCTGGGCATGGTAGTGCACACCTGCTGTCCCAGCTACTTGTAAGGCTGAGGCAGGAGAATCACTTGAACCCAGGAGAGGGAGACAGCAGTGAGACAAGATGGTGCCACTGCATTCCAGCCAGGGCAACAAAGCGAGACCTCATCAAAAAAATTTTAAAAAGAAAGAAAAGACCGTAATACAACTCAGAGAGATAAAGCATGTATGAGGTGATTATAACAAGGGTCTGTGTATCAATTTGAATTTCTTGACTGCAATGAAGATAATAAGTTCTGATTAATTTTAGCAGAAAAGGAATTGATTTGAAGAATCTAGTGGAGCTCACAGAATAAAAGAGGAAGTTGTGGAATAGGAATTGGCAAAGGTAGGTGGTAGGAACTCTCTTGGAGAATTGGTAGCAAGAGTGTTTCAGGGCAATACTGCTGGGATGAATCAGCTCCAAACACATCCAGCCTCTTTTTCATTCTTCTTAAGATTTGGATTTCTGGAGAGAGAGATCTGATTGGCCTAGTTTGGGTCATGTGTTTTCCCCTCACTGGGGGAAACCAGGGCATCTCACTAATAAGTTTCATCAGATGGAATCCACAGAATAGAAAATAGGTAAAAAGGCAAAATAAACATGAAAGGAACAAGCAGGGAAAGAGAAAGTAATACTAAAGGTGAGCTTGAGTGTATTAGTTTTCTATTGCTGGCTGACAAATGACCACAAATGGAGAAACTTAGAAAAATACATGTTTTATGTCTTGGTTTCCATGGGTCAGAAGTCTAGGCATGGCTTAACTGGATGCAATTAAACTGTCAACCAAGCTGTGTTCCTTTCAGGAGCTTGGAGTCCTCTTCCAAGCTCACATGACTGTCAGCAGAATAGAGTCCTTTGTGGTTGTAAGACTGACTGATGTCCTCCTTTTCTTGTTGGCTACCAACCAAGAACCACTCTCCCCTCCTTAGAATGCCCATTCCTTGGCATCCCCTCTCATAATATAGCAGCTTCAAGACCAATAAAAGAATCTCTCTTCTAGTTGGTTAAGATGAAATCTGATATAACATAATTTAATCAAGGGTGGCTATGCCATGACCTTTGACATATTCTATTGGCTAGCAGCAAGTCACAAGTTCTGCCCAAACTCAAGAGGAGGGGATTACAAAAGAGCCTTGCTCATTCTGGGTCATGTTAGGCTATGTTTACCACATTGATGTTCATCATGAAAATGAGACAGAGTTCTGATGCAGGACAGGTAACCCTACAACTGTGGTCCTGCCGAAGACGCTCATTCACCCTTCTCAAATCCAGCTTTCTCCACCCTGTTAGTCACAATTTGATGAATCCTTCAATAGTGGTGACCCCTGACTTTGGAGTGGAGGTAGGCCTGCCAGACCTCAAAGATTAGGCAGCAGCTTGAGCCCTTTTAGGCACTGCTGTGGCCTTCTTCTGTAGGAATTACACCATCAGTCCTGAACCAAGAGGAATCTCCAAGTGTAATCATCCCCTTTGGAAAAATCTGGAGATCTCCCCCTTCAAATGAAATCATTTGGAGATACCCTGTTCCATAAAAATAAAAAGAACAACTGAAAAAACCCTTCAACACACACAGACACACACACAAACGCTTCAATACTACACAACCCCATACCTATCCATAACTTTTTCGTTCAACTCTTAGTGAACCTTTATATGAAAGAAACAGGGAAAACCCACAAAGCGATCAACAAATGACACTTTGTGTTGGAGGCTTTCTAACTCTGCAGCAGATTAGACACACGATTCACAGCAATAATACCCATCATTAAACATGCTGTGGTGTGCCTGGCAGAAAACAAAAGCAACTTGTTTCACACATAGTTGAGTTTCTAAATACTGACATTATATCATTTGTTTTGACATCTCAAAAACACTGACATTTCATCATATTTCAAGTGTTCTGAAGAAGTTAAACATGCCCCTTTATTCAGTATGACTTTTAAGCAGCAGAGGAAGCATATCATTTGTAAACGCTCATGAACCATATGACATGCATGTGCGTTAACCCAATACACAATGGAAGCATCAGATTGGCTACATATGGCATTTTAAACCAGCAGTGCTATTTTCCCAGCTAGTTCACCATTCCAAGGCAACTTAGATATGGACAAAAAAAGCACAGAAATGTAAAAGGTGTCGCTGCTTTGGGAAAAAAGAAAGTATGGCATTTCCTCAAAAAATTAAAAATAGAGTTATTACATGATTCATCAATTCCACTTCTGGGCATATACTCAAAAGAATTGAAAGCAGAAACTCAAACAGATATCTGTACACTCATGTTCACAGAAACATTGGCAATAGCCAGAAGGAATAACTCAAGTGTTCATTGATAGATGAATAGATAAGTAAAATGTGATATAAATACACACACAAACACAGACACACACAGTGGAATATTATCCAGCCTGGAACAGAAGTGAAATTCTAACACATGCTACAACATGGACAGGTATGATTCCACTTATATGACATACCTAGAGCAGTTAAATTCATAGAGACAGAAAGCAGAATGGTAGTATCCAGGGGATAGGTGGAGAGATTAATGGAGAGTTCCAGATTAACGAATACAGAGTTTCAGTTCAGGAAGATAGACGTTCTGGAGATGGACGGTGGTGGCTGAACTACAGTGTGAATATACCTGATGCCACAAAATTGTACACTTAAAATTGAATAAAATTGTAAACTTTTGTAATATGTGTTTAACCACAATAATATTTTTTAAGATCACAAGGCTTGATGTCAAATTTACTGAGTTCCAGTCTGAGTTTTACCATTTCTTAGTTCTATGATCTCACTGCATTTTTTTCTTGACAGTAAAATGAACATAAAATGAACAACCTTCCTAATGGAGTAGTGAGAAACTAAAATCTAAAATGTGAAAAAGGTCTCAAGGCAATCAAATAGGAGTTCACCAGATGATAAGAATAATTTTCAGTGCATTATTAAAATTAGAAAAGTTACCCATTTCAGAGGCCCAGCCTTAATTAGATTTCTCAGCCTCTTTAGAGGCTAATAGGTCTATCCAGTGGCCTAATTTTAAAGTCCCTCAATGCTTTATGTCTAAACCAAGTTGCTACCTTTTACACTTTTGAACTCTCTTAACATCAACCGCGCAATGATTAAGAAGATATATATTTTTCGAATCACAGACAAGAGAAATCCTGTCAGGGTCTCTGAAACAATGAATGGACTAAGAGAGCAATAAAACAAAGTCATTCAGTCATATCCCAGTTTTCACACTGGTACCAGACTCCGCCTAGAGAACAATGGAGGGGTGGTTATGCATCAAGTTTCAGTAGGGTCAAATCCTGGTCCTGCGAACTCTGGGGTATATTTTAACATCTCCCTTTGACCTGTGTTCAGTGCAGAACACAAATACTAATGAAGGAAGAAGCTCTCTCTGAGTTTTCAAGAGTTTGGATTTGGCAAAGGCTAAGTGGAGGTTCCTTAACAGTATCTGGCATCTGAGAGTTCAAAGACTTGCCAGAGCTGGGCACTTCCCCGTTAGGGGTTTTCTGTAGAGCTGGCCTGCCCTGCCAGGGTTGGCTTGTTCCTTGCCTAAGATCACTGAAAGTTTTATAAGTTGTTCTTTCTAAAACAAAACCTGCAGTGAAAGCAGTGATACTTGTATGTGATGCCCACCTAATTTCTCTGGCATCTTCCAAAGTGCATAAAGAAAATGGAAATTGCCTTCCCAGTCAGGCCTGGAAAGGACTGGACATTTTCCAGATCCAGATTGCATTCTAACATTCTAATATTCCAGCATTCAAACTCTGCAGTAGTTATCATGTATTTGGCTCAACTACAGAACTTTTAAATAATTTTTTAACTACTACATTTTTTTTAAAAGTAGAAAATACACTAGAGAAGAAAAAAATATCTGAAATACAGCAGGCTTAAGATTGACTACGTGTGTGAGTCAGATACCTTGACAAGTGACTTTGGGAAAGTTAGTTCAATACCCTGTGGCTCTGTGACTTTATATTCTCAAAAATGGGTACAATGACTCTTACTTCATAGAATAATTGTGAGGATTAAATGAGCATTGGAGGTAGGTGCTGAACACAGTGTCCAGCACATAGTAAGTAATCCATAAATGTTTTCTTACAATAATGGTATATGCCACTAAGAAAGCCAATGGAGTTTGAGTATTGGTAGCAGCAGTGGAACTGGCTCTCAGCCTTAAATAGGTGCATTTGCCACTCAAACCCAATTCCAAGCTGCTGGAGAGCGCACAGGAGGGGTGATGGAGGCCTCTCCCCTCCATGTTCAGAGTCACGCATAGTCCTTCACAGAAGGAGAATCTGGTCACATGTTAGGTGCTCATATTTCCTTCTGTTGCATGTACTGCATGAAGGGCACGATCATGCCACAGGATTGCCATCATACTTTTTGTTTTTCCACAAAATATATAGAAATAGAAATATCCCACCATACACAAACACTTATAGGACAATGGAGTCTGGTCACACAGATGCTGTGACTTTGACCTATTTCTAAACATCTTCTTCCTGCTTCTGTCCTTCAACTTCTCTCTCCTCTGGCCCAGACTCTGACCGGGTATTGCCTCTAGTATTAGAATTAATTCATCAAATTGTATAACAATAATTTGATTTTGCCTTTTCTCCCCCACACAGATATCGTCTTGATGTCCCCAGTTCCAGGGCAGGCACCCGGCAGGCCCTTGGGAAAAGTTAACTAAACATGATTGAAGAAACCAAGGAAGAAATGGTCTCACTATTTCATTTCTTCATCCAAAAGAACCAACAGATCTCCTCAAGTTCTTTCTGGCCTCTCCTTGGACACCACCACACAGGAGCACCAACAAGATGAACCCAGGGCACACACATGACTCCCTGAAAGTATATTAAACAATAGCACTTGGAAGCTGCATTCATTCACTCAGGCCAGTAGAATGGTATTTTGTAATTTTCCATACTCTGAATTCTCTGGCAGAACAACTACATACAGTATAAGGCTTAACCATCATCATGTTCCTTGTACATTCTGACCATAATTTATTTCTGCTCTCCGAGAACTTGTTATCACAAACTGCACTTGCCTTTTTTCGCTCTCCAATCTCCCAAACACCAAATGTCTACCGGAGAACAAGAAGAGTTTGCATTTGTGAAAAATATTATTCATGCAAAAATCTTTTTGGAATTTTGGTATACTTGATTTAAATAAATGCTTGACTTTTCCAAATGATTGAGTATTCTGATTTTTCTCTCCAAGTAGGTCAACTGCAAAGTTCCTGAGCGCGTTCAACAGGTGATGGTGCATATATTTATGCAAATATCCAATCGTTTGGGGCTCAGAACATTTTGTACTCAAGTTTACTTTCTTAAGACTCATTTTATTTGTTCAGCTGCTTTTTCTAATCCCCTACCTTAGCATTGTGAATTCTGTCATTTATTTCAGTCTCTGCCTCTATAAATGACGTATCCCATTTTGTTTGCAATCATCTTTTTTTTTTTTTTTTGACTTGGGCAGAGTCAGGTGGAAGAGGCCTGCCATCTCTTTAACTTCCTATCTCTTCCACATTCAGCACTGTCAGCAACCCTTTAAAAATAACTGATTGGACAATCTGCATCCTGTCAAGCTGTTCTCCCAATAGATATCTAGGTAATTAAAGTCTCCTAGTATATTTAGGTCTTACTACTTGAGTAATTCTTCTGGTTGTTAAGGCAACATTTCATCCACCTCATTAAAGTTTCAGAAGACTCTGATCACAGAGTTCCTCCCTGTGAACATCCAGGAATCTATCATTTTTACTCTTTGTAAAAATGAATCCAAGTATGATCTGTCAAGTGCCAGCAATTTTTTTCTATAAAGGACCATATAGTAAATATTTCTGACTGTGAACCAGATGGTCTTTGTCACGATGACTCAACTCTGTTGAAGCATAAAAGAAGCCAGAGGCAATATGAAAGTGAATGGGTGTGGCTGAATGCCACAATTGAACTTTATTTGCAAAAAAGGAAGTGGGATTACTTTGGCCCACAGGCTTTAGTTGGCTGATCCTTGATCTCTGTAATACCTGTACAGATCTCGACTGTGGAGCAGACACAACTGGGATGGGGTCCTGGTTCTGTCACTCACTAGTTCTGTAATCTAGGCTAACTATCTAACTTTTCTGACCCTCACTTTCCTACTCTGTCCTATCTTACAGACACAGAGAAGGATAGAAAAAGACCAATCATGGTGAGACTATCACTCTTCTCTGAGGGAGTTTGGGGTTCTGTGAAAGAGATTTACTTAGGGCATTATATCATTTGAATTGTGCCTCAAAAAAATTCTTTGGTTCAAAATACTAAACAAAAAGATATTCAATAAGATGGTGCAGTGAAAAACGATAAAACTCTCAACTAGATTAGTGGTAGTAAAAATGGAGAATAAGTGGATTCTAGGAATATCTACAAAGAAATCGGGAGTGAAATGAAGCATGGCCAGGCTAGCTATCACCAGGTATAGAATAAGGCCACTCCATGAATTGTAGCAATGTGGCATGTGCTTAGATAATCCACAGGACATGTAAACATTTATAAGTGGCCAAAATAGAAGCATAAAAAGTATCATCCACTATCATACTTCCCAACTTATTGAATTCCATACAGCCATGCTTACTTACTCTGTTAATGCTTGTCAGAGCATAAGAAGAGAATACAGTAATAAAAACCAGCATTAGCCACCCTTTATTCATTGCTTAGTATGAGCCAAGCATACTATCTTTACCTAAACTCTAAGAGCACATTAAAGTCACCATAACTTATCAGATGGACACAGGAAGTACACTGGAAGGTAAGTGACTTACTCAAGTATCACATAGCTAAGAAGGGAGGTAGCAGAATTAAATTCCAAGGATAGCTTGTTTCAGTCCAAAGCCTGTGCTCTTAACGAGTACCCTTTACTGTCTTCTAGTAAGTCAGTGACTTAAAAAAAAAAAAAAAAAAAAAAGAGCTTGCTCTCAAGAGTCCATGGGACTTGCTGACTTAACCCACTGCTGTTTCTGAAATCCTGTAAGCTGAACCTAGACACCAATTAGTCCATGTCTTTGGAAAAGTCATTTATTACCTATTAGCCTCCATTTTTCAATCTGTAGCTCTCTTGCTATTCCAAACAGTAAAAATCCCACATTCTATCACATTAAAACAACAACAACAACAACAACAACAACACGTGTAAGCAGGAAAATTAAGATGAGGTAACATATTCTGCTGTTTCATTGAAACATAAAGTGGAAAAAAGGAAGGGAAAAATAGGTTAGGAAGTAGCTATTATCTCTGTAAAAGTACAAAAGTCAGAAAGAGAAACAACAGTCTCAGAAAGCATGAAGTCAGATCTACATATTCCTGGCATAGACTCTCGCCATAATCACACTTATGGATTAAAAAAAAAAGATAGGAAGCATAAAAAAAGAGGAATATGTTACTTGTTGAAGAAATCAAAATCATAAAGAATTATTCATTATGACAAGGTTTTGAAAACAGGAATTAAAGATTTACAGTCAATGTTTTCTCAATATCCTTTTGCAAACCTAGTTTTAGTAGAATTAAAAGAGCTTGACAATAAACGGTAGGTTTTTATTTTCAACTACCCATTGGTTATGTGTCAGCTCAGCTTCCTAGAACTAAATTACTATCTGAAAAACAGAATTATATATTTTTGTGACTTGCTAAGAAAATGTTGTCCAGAAGTTTAAATATAATTCATTTCATATGTGTGTTTGTTTTCAGTGTCATAAAGCAGGGAGAAGTTTAGAAAAGGTAGAAGTCAAGAGATAAATTGTTCATATTTTATGGTTCCATAAAATGCTAGAATGAGAATTCAAACCCCAGGAAATGTTTTAAGCTATAACACTTCTTTAAAAACAAAATCCCAAAAGTCTTAAATGTTACAAATTATAGAACAATCTATATACATAAATGTATATAAGGATTGTGTATGTGTGTGATGTCAAATATTATATACATATAAATCATACATTAGGGGATATATATGTTTGTATGTGTGGTGTGATATTTAATGCATATATACTTTCTAGAAAACAATGTGTTTCATAATAATTTTACCAGTGGTTAAATGCTCAATGCTACTGCTATACCAAATATCTATGGCAGATCACTCTAATAGGGCACTTGACATAATTCAAGAGATAAAGGTGAGCACTGAACATGTATCTGGGTTGTGTTCTGTGCTGGAATGTGAATGGCAAGGAAACAAGATGTGTTATCTGGAAGGCAGCACCACCCAGAAGACATATCAACAATGTAAACTCAAGAACCACTATCTGGGGTGATGGCTGCAGATATCAAGCTGCTCTAGGCTAGGAGAGGTCCTTAACGGAGAAGTAGTTAGCCCTCCCCAGAGGAGGCAGCTTGCTGTGTTCCACCATTCATAATTTCTTCTGAGGGTTGAAGCCTGGATTGGACTGTAGCGGAGTGCTAGAAGAGTATTTTTTTCTTAGTATTATGATAAAACCCTCCCGAAATGGCATAGCCAGTCATTTCATATTACTCTTGTCCCCTTACACAGAATAGGTATTCACTACATATTTGGAGGATGAAAGCTTACAGGAGAACTAATAATTTTCTTGTTAAGGCTCTTAAAGAATGTTAACATTTATATTGCAACATATGTAAAGTCTACACCTTAAAGTAAATGCCACTAGGCTTAAGGCACAAAATTGAAATATCACACATAAAAAAAATTAAAGCTTGACCCAGTAAGTGAGTTAAGAGCTGTGTTTGGCAAGATGGTGGCATGCTGTAAAGGTGAGATTATGGGCTTTATCCTCAGAAAGACCTGAGTTCAAATATGGGCTATGGCAATTTAAAAAGTATATTATATATTGACAAATTATAGTTGTATATATTTATGGTGTGTAAAGCAGGGTTATAATTTGTAATACAATATGAAAGATTAAGCTAACGTATTCATCACCTCATGCTATGTGTTATGCATCATGTAACTGTTTTGTGATGAGACCATTAGAAATGTACTGTCTCAGTGATATTGAAATATACAGAGCTCATTATTAACTCTATGCGCCATGCTGTGCAATTGTTGTCACATGAACTTACACATGTTCCTTAGCCTGCCTGAAGCTCAGTTTTTCACTTAACAGATATGACTACTAATAAAATATTCATGAGTAGTTGATGAGATAGTATATGTCAAGCATGTGGCATGGGGGTAGGGAACCCTTTTCTGCCATCTTTAAGTCCGGGCCTGCTTCTAGTGCTGGAAATTCAGAAGCAAACTACTGAGAAGCTCCCTGAGTGATTTATTATCTTCGAGGAAAAGAATTTTTCCTTGACAAGTTATTAGAAACCCAACATGGCAACATTTTGGCCTCTAACACTGTTAGAGGGCACGTATGTTCTCTGGCTCTTCAGCTTTCACTCTCATTTCTTTTGGTATCAGCACCCCAATGCCCTCCTAGGAAAGCACCCTTTCTCCACTGTTAGGCCACACATTTGGATAGAATGAACTCAATACCCTCTTCAAGTGGTTGCAGGACTGTAACCCAATCAGAGCACTTTATTCCCCTTTTTGCAGAAGTTGTTTCGGGAATGGTGCAACCACAGGAATGATAGGCAAGGAGATTTTGTCCAGAGTGTTGAACATAGGAGTTGAACCTCAGAGATCATAAGGCTAGTGTTGCTTCAGCCACCTTGTCACCATGAAGGGACAACCATTTACAACTAGAGCCAAAACAAGGAAGAGAAGCTGAAGTGGACAGAAAAACCATATCATTTGAGCCCCTGCATCCAGCTGTACCTAGGTCTTCCAGTTACATAGGAACAAATTTCCTTTTTAGTTTAAATTGTGTTTCCTGTCACTTGCAACTAAAAGAAACCTGTATAATATAGTTCTTACATGTTGCACGTCTTCTTCAGTTCACTTGGGCAATTCATCTTTTACCAATATGCCGTATGCAGATCAATAAATGTTTTATTAGCCCACATTTACAGATTAAGAAAGAGAAGTATAGTTAGTTGCCTTTTTTATGGACTTTCAAAAAATAAAACAATACCATGGTCTTTCATTTTCAGATGTAGAATCAAAATGCAGTTTTAAATGGACCTATTTACTAACCAAGAAGTTATTTTAATAGCTAATATCTATTGGTCGAAACTGCTTCTTAAATATGGCATATAAAGTTAATGGTCTAAATCCCATATTCAAGATGGAGGCTGCAACTACAGGAGATTAGAACATATTAGCAGGAAAAGGAAAAGTCCAGTCCAGCAGGAGAGTAAAGCACCCCCTGGAAGCAGTATAGGCGTATGAACAATGAGATCCGCGGGTATGTAGACTATCCTAGTGAAGTCAGGAAAGTGCAAAGGCTGTCCAAATTACCTGCTGAAGTATCAAATGCACTTATTCAAACACAATCATTTTGTATGCCTTGATGGCAATCTTCTTTCCATCTTTTTGCAGTTTTCAATGGTTCTGTCCCTACTTTGTTTCTGTGTTTACAGAAGTTCATGCTAACCAAGTATACATTAAAGCACTTCCTACTTCATAGCTGGAAACAGGATGTGGAATGTTGGATTCTGAACACTGAGCAGAGACGACTCTGCTTGCTGTGGATATGCACCGAGGCATAAATACACCTTACTGAAATCTGGAAATGCAAAGAACTTGTCCTACTATCATACTATGTCTTTCTGGAAGAGTCTACTCACAGGACAACGGTATCCCTGTCCAGGTTAGTCTTTCAGTTCTGTCCCAAGGGCCACTTTATCAAAATAAAATCTTCTTACCTCTGCTACTCTGGGATCATCTTTGATTCTTTACATCGCCTTCTTTAACGCTTGACTTTCTCTTCACTGTTTCAACATGAGTAGGTCCATTTCTCCCCCATCCCCACTGTCCCAACCCTAGAAAAAGCCATCATCATCACTTGTGTGACAGCCATCTTTTAAGCCATCATAAATCAGATTGCTTCACAGTCTTGATCATAACCCTCCTGCGGTTTCACATTTCCCTTTATAAGCCAAGTCTCCCAAGACTACATCGTCTGGCTCCTACCTAATCCTTGGACTCTCTCCTACCCTTCTCTATTTTTCTCTCTTTCCCCCAGGTATACCAGACCTCCTTTATTCTTCCAGCACAGCCACCTCATTCCTGCATTAGCACATTTGCTCTTGCTGGATTCCCTTTTTTCAGATTTGCTCACGGCTGCTTTCTTCATGCAATTCCAGTCTCAGCTTAAATGTCACCTCATCAGAGAGGGCTTCCAGGTCACTCTCCAATTGCTGTCTCTTAATCCTGGTGTTTTCTCTTCTTCATGGATTTATCTCTATGTAAAATTATCTTATTCAGCTGTCCTTGAATATCAGTCTTCTACACAAGAATTTAAATTCCACTGGAACTCACTCGGGAGCTTGTGATGTTCACCTCTGTATCCCTAATGCAGATAGAGGTGTTCAGCCAATACTAATGGTCCAACAGAATTTTCTTCTTCTTACTGGTAGAGCTTTAATTCTGTTCCAGTATCCTCTCCTCCTTCCCTGTGACTTGGATACGTCGATCCAAGTGTTGGTCCCATTGTCCTTGTCAGTGTCCAATGCATGAACAAGCACGTTAGCCAGGTCTGGTCAATCTGCTGGGGATGTTTAGGACAAGCTCACTTTTTTCAGAAGACCCACACATGAAAAAAACAAGGTCCTTCTTATACGACTGGACTTGGCAAGTCTACGTATAATACCTGGAAACTCAGTAGCCAACGTGTGACTATGAAGAAAACATATTGAGACTGGCAGAATGGAAAGAAGGAAGGAACTTGGGCCTTTGACAATGTTGCTGAGCTTCTGGACTTCCTGCTATGTGAGAAAATAATTCCTCTGTTATTTATTTTTTTTTTCCTGAAACAAAACACAAAATGAGGTCTGTGTATTCCCTCACAATTCCTTTTCTGTCCTTCAATCTATGCTGAATTTTTTGGTTATGATTCCCATGTATGAGTACATATTTTAATATATCTAAACATATATTTATGTCTAAATAAGATATATCACTGTTTGTATACTTTAAACATTTTATAAAGGCATCATAATGGAAATAGCTTGGTCAACTTGCTTTTTTTGCAAACTCACAATTATGCTTTTGAGATGCATTTATATGAATACATGGGACTCCAGATCGTCTATTTTCACTGTGTACAGCTGTCTATTATACGGGGATATCATGCCTTATTCATCCTTTCTCCTGCCACATTTGGGTTGCTTCTAACTTCTTGCTATTATAAACAAAATGTCTCAATTTTCACATATGTGGGAGTTTATCTATAATAGTGTTTTTCAAATATATTTGACTATGATTCTCAGAAAGCAATACATTTTAATATAAATGTACATGTTCACACACACACATACACACACATTTTTGGAAATTTTTATTTTACAAAACAATTATTATTCTTACTACATATGATGCACTCTGATACTTTCCACCATTTTCTATTCTACTCAATTAAAAATTGATTTCATGACTAACTACTATGTCAGACCTCAAAGGTGCAAGATTATATTAGTGAAACACTACCACTGTATATACTGGGATATATATCTGGGAGTGTAACTGCTCTCTTAAAGGGCTGATGTGTCTTCAAATTTACTAGACATTATTAAATTATACTCTAAAAGGTTTGTACTAATTAAACTTTCTCCAGTGGCATGAGAGTCACTCTTTATTCATATGCTTGGCAATATTTTGTATAGTTAGATTTTTTAAGTGAAATAACTCATTTTGCTTTTAATTTACATTTCCCTGCTTGTTAATGAGATTGGACATTTTTCCTTAATTTGTGAGCTATTAGGATTTTCTTTTATTACTTGCCTCTTTGTATTTATCATTTTTTTCTACTGTTTGATTTTTTTATTAATTCTTAATGTATGCTGAATATTAACACCTGTTCATGCATTGCAAATATCTTCTGCCCTTCTGTGGCTTAATTTACTTTGTTTATGATTTACTTTATGATTTGAGCTTTTTGTGCATGTTTAAGACTTTTGTTGTTATTTTTACTAGGACTCTTATTTACAGGAAGACATTCTAGCAGATTCAGCAGTTAAACACAAGTTGCTTAAGTGAGAAAGCAAATAATGAAATAATTTTAGCAGAAAAAAAAGCAAAAACTAATAAACCTCACATTAAATAATCAGTATCTTAAATAATATAATGTTGGATAGACCTTATAGAAAATCTATACACTAGAAGATTATAAATTACTCCAAAGTGAGAACAAGGAGTCTATAATTCATATTCTGAAATAGTCTTAAATATGAATGAAAAAATAAAAGTAGCCTCATGCTTAAAAATTCAGAGTTGGGGATTTCCTACTGATGCTTTGTACATGAATAGCTTACAACCACTAAGAATGCTTAAATTTTTTTCAACCAACACCTGGGTTATCTGTGCTGGACTGCCCAGTAAGCAGTAATCAACCTAAGCTATAATTTTTAGAGTCTATCACATTTAAAAGGGTGAGGAAATTGGTCTGGCATTCTACAATGGAATGCTAACTTTCACGGATTCAAATAAATCGAAAATAGAAGGATCTGCAGATGAATTAAACTAAACTGTGTAAAATCACTTTCTAGATTGATAGAAAATTGAATCATTTCAATAGATAAAATGTCTTATTTCCAAGACATCAGAAAGGGCTCAGTCTCCGTGGATGAAGACTACATGAGGTACAAAAATAGAGCACAAAAAAAATGGATATATCCATTTTACTATCTCTTCCAAAACTTTGTAAATATTTTATCAACTTACCATACGTGTACATACACATAAACATGCTCTTTTCATCTACTCATTTACAATGTAAAAAGTAATAGCAGTATCTCAGTCATCAAACTCTAACATTTTAAAGGGAAAAGAAAAACCTGCTATGGACCAAGCAAGGTAATAAGTTCCTTTTTTTTCTCTGTTCGCCTGTGGAGAATCTTTCTTGGTGGCTCTTTTTCTTCATTCATTTTCTACCTCTCAAAATATGTAACAAAACAGCACTGTTAGAGGCCTAAGGGAAAGTCGGTTCCCATTGCATGGCTTCTCTTTTTATATTTTAAGTGGAAATAGACTTGTTAGCAATAATTCTGGAATTCACACCATCCCAGCTAATGAGTCAGCATTTTCTTTCACAGAGCTCTGATCTGCAGACGGTTCCAGACAGTTCAACTCTTGGAAGGCTTCGGCTTTAATACTTCTAATGCTCATCCAACTGCAAGGGCACAAAAAAACCCTAGCCAACTACTTACTTCTCTCTTCTCCTTCAGATGAACTCTTGGAAAGCCATCTGTTAGACAAGGAATTTTAGCTACAGTGATAACTTTCTGCTTATGTGGTATTCTGTGTCAGCCAGCTGTGGCACTTGGCCTATGTGAGGTACTCAACTGTACATCAACTTCAGCTGTATGGAAATCCAGTTTCTTGTATAACTTGTAGCCAAGATATCGTTTTGGGTCTCCCTAAAAAAAATCCTTCAAACTCTTGGGATACTATGAGATATTGATATGTATTTTAGGTGCTCCTCAACTTACAGTAGGGCTGTGCCTCAATAAATTCATCATAAGTCAAAAATATAAGTAAAAAATGCATTTAAATCTTCAACAAACCTATCATAAAGTCAAAAAATCAGGTGAACCATCGTCAGTCGGGAACTGTCTGTAGTCCGCTAAGGTTGCTACAACAAAATAACATAGACTGTGTGGCTTACACAACAGACACTGATTTCTCAAAGTTCTCAAGGCTGGGATGTCCAAGATCCGGCTGCCAGCATGGTTGGGTTCCTCACCCAATAAAGTGACCCAAACCTTCATTTCTAAAGGTTCTGAGCGGCTTAAACAACAGACATGCATTTCTCACAGTTCTGGAGGCTGTGAAGTCCAAGATCAAGGTTCTGACAGATTCAAACCTGATGAAGGTTTTGTTCCTGACTGACAGACAACAGCCTTCTTGCTGTGTCCTCTCATGGCAGAGAGAGCAAACTTCAGTCCCTTCCTCTTCTTATAAGGTTGCTAATGGCATCACGGGGATCCCATCTTCATGACCTCATATAAACCTAATAACCTCTTAAAGGCCTCACCTCCACATACCAGCATATTTTGGGGATTAGAGCTTCAATGTGCATGTTTTGGGAAAACATAAACATACAGTTCAACACATTCTACCCCTCAACTCCCAAAATTTATGTCCTTCTGATATGCAAGATATGTTAATTCCATCCCACTAGCCCCAAAATTATTAATTTGTTCCATCATCAAGTTTAAAGTCTACAGTCCAAAGTCTCACTTAAATATCACCTAAATCAGATGTGGGCAAGACTTCAGGTATGACTTATCCTGAGGCAACATTCCTCTTCAGCTGTGAACCTATGCAACCAGATGAGTTATGTGCTTCAAAAATACAGTAGTAGGGCCAGGTGCAATGGCTCATGCCTGTAATCCCAGCAATTTAGGAAGCCAAGCTGGGCAGGTCAGTTAAGGTCAGGAGTTCAAGACCAGCCTGATTAACATGGTGAAACTCTGTCTCTGGTAAAAAAAAAAAAAAAAAAAAAAAAAATACAAAAAATTAGCTGGGCATGATGGTGTACACCTGTAGTTCCAGCTACTTTGGAGGCTGTGGAGGGATGGTAGAATTGAAAAAAACAAAGTAAAAAGTAAAAGAAAAAGAAATGGGAGGAAAGCAACCCTCCTTAGAAAGTTGCAAGAACTTGGATGAATTCTTTTTGTGCCGTTGTGTTTTGTGAAAGGTAGAATCTGCAAGTGATGATATTGGATATTTGTTTCTTTTTCTTTTTTTCTTTTTTTTTTTTTTTCAATAGAGATGGGGTCTCACAATTTTACCCAGGTTGGTCATGAACTCCTGGATTCAAGTGATCCTCCTGCCTTGGCCTCCCAAAATACTGGGATTACAGGTGTGAGCCACTGCGCCTGGCCAATATTGGATATTTAGCTGAAGATATTTCTAAGCAAAGTGTGGAAGGCGAGTGTTGGTTTTACCTGATTGCTTATTGTAAAATGTGAGAAGAGAGAAATTAATTGAGAGAATTTGTAAGCTAAAAAGAATGAGCACTTAAAGATTTGGAAAGTACTCAACCTGTCTACCAAAAAATGTGAAAGCTTATTCAAAAGAGAACATGAAGGGTATAGCCAAAGAGGCATCTAATACATTGCTTAGTCAGGGTAAAAACCATGGACCTAATCATTTACCTCAGCAGAAACACTGCCAGTTTGACTTGAAGAAAACAGAGACAGGATGAACTACAAGAATGATGCTGGACTTCTTAGATCCTAGAGGAATGGACCGTAGAGCAATTCTGCTATGAATGTGCACTATTCTTCAAGATGAAGTAAAATGATCTTGAAGATGATTCATAGATCAATAGTGCTTCTCCTTAGTTTCAAAAGTGGGGCTGGAGGGCAGCCCTTCAGTTTCAACAGGCAAATAGTAGCTTCCTGGAGCTGTGGGGAGCACCAAGAGCCTTGGGGGCATGACCCCTCACCTGGCAGAGGTATGGAGGTGGGGCTAGCAGTCCAGTGTATCCAGAAGGTAAAACATGAATCCAAAGAGGATAGTGATTGAGTCTTAAGATTCAGTGGTATTTGCCTTGCTAGGTTTTAGACTTGCTTAGGACCTGTCACTATTTTGTATGCAATTTCTTCCATTTGGAGTAGGAATGACTGTCATACGCCTGCCCCACCATTTTTTTTTTTTTTTTTTGAGATAGAGTCTTACTCTATCACCCATGCTGGAGTGCCGTGGCATGATCTCAGCTCACTGCAACCTCTACCCTCTGGACTCATGGATTCAAGCAATTCTAGTTCCAATAACATGTTTCTCATTTGCATCTGAGACCTCACCAGAATGGCCTTTACCATCTATATTTCTATCAACATTCTGTTAATGATTATTTTTGAATTCTGGAAAGATGGAAGCTTTCTCTATACCTCTCCTTTCTGCTTTCTAACTTCTCACCACAGTAGACTTTAAGATTCAAGGCAAACTCAGATTTTTCTAGAATGTATCTCAAAACTTTTCCATCCACTACCCACTCCCAAAGTCACTTCCACATTTTTAGATGCTTTGTTATAGCATCAGCCCACTTCTCAGGACCGAGTATTGTCTCAGTCAGCTCAGGCTGCTATAAGAAAACACCATAAACTGGGTGGCTCAACCAATAGTCATTTATTTCTCACAGTCTCGGAGGCTCAGGGTCCAAGATCAAATTGCTGTCAGATTTCGTTTTTGGCAAGGACTATCTTCCTGACTTATAGACAATCACCTTCTCACTGTGAACTCACGTGGTCTCTCCTGGGTGCATGTGTATGGAGAGAGAATTTTTTTTTCTTGTTTTCCTCTTCTTGTAACGGCACTCATCCCATCGTGGGGGTCCCATCCTCACAACCTCAGCTAACCCTATTACCTCCCAGAGGTTCCAACTCAAAATACCACCACATTGGTAATTAGGCCTTTGATATATGAATGCTGAGGAGACACAAATATTCAGTCCATAACAGTATATATCTCTGTCAACCGATGTAACATTTTTTCCTCTAGTCAACCATTTCTGGGGCTTCTAAGCAATAAACTGAAATTTTCAATGTGGTCCGTGGATGTCCATGTTCCAGTTCAGACACGTATTACATGAACTTTGTCACTAAAAATCTGGTTAAAGTAAAGGCAGAATATTTTGTGGTGGCCTCTCAGCCAAAACCATTAACTCATTCATAGGCTTACTGCTGGCAAACTTGTAAGTCTCTAAAATGAATCCCTGGAACTAGGAGTGCAATTTTCTATGGAGAAAATTATCCTGAAGATGGCAGCTTTTCACTTCCAAGCTTAGGCTCATGCTGTTCCCTGTCTAGAACACTCTCTGATTTCCCCTCAAAGTGGAAAAACATCTGCCTGCAATGAGACCTTAGATCCTTGTTTAAATATCACCACCTTAGGTGCTCCTGCTTCATGTTCCTGTGGGCCCTGTTCTACCACCACCATAGTTTCTTTTATTTAACCATTGGCTTGGTTGTCTATCCTTCTAAAGTATAATCTTAGGACAGCAAGAACTAAATCTCATTCACCACTATATTCACAGCACTAAGCATGGTGCCCCGTATAGTGTTGGAGCTGGAGGAGTGAATAACCATGCAAGAAGGTGAGTCTTCTTCATCCATGTCCAGCAAAGGCCTTATGTGTGCCTGAAGTCAAGCATGGAGGACACTTAGGGCCTTTCAGAAGACTTAGCTCCCAGAGGGTCTCTCCTCCATATCAGAATGAAAATTTAAGCAGAGCAAGGGATAGAGAAATAAAGGGACACTGTTAGGAGGAGGGCAGCTACAGAGCTGCCACTCAGATTCAGGTGAGAAAGCCTAGAGTCATCACAGAGCCCTATCATTTCATGACTTCCCTCAGGACCCACTGCATAGTCTGTGAGACCTACAATGAAATGAAAATCTGGAACCTTTTGTTCAAAAAGTAATAATTTGGAGCGGGGGGCCATGGTGGCTCACACCTGTAATCCCAGCACTTTGGGAGGCAGAGGCAGGTGGATCACGAGGTCAGGAGATCAAGACTATCCTGGCCAGCATCATGAAACCCTGTCTCTACTAAAACCACACAAAAAAATTAGCCAGGCATGGTGGCACATGCCTGTAGGCCCAGCTACTCGGGAGGCTGAGGCAGGAGAATCGCTTGAACCTGGGAGGCGGAGGTTGCAATGAGTTGAGATCGCACCACTGCACTCCAGCCTGGCAACAGAGCAAGACTCCATCTCAAAAAATTAAAATTAAAATTAATAATTTCAAAATGGAAGGAATAGAGCATCAAATCAAGCATTTAATATTGGTCCGTTCCAAGCATGGGGCTCTTTGTGACTGCATGCATCTCATGCCATGAAGCCAGATCCAAGCCCCTCTAAACCTAGGTGCCAGGCGCACACTGATTCTGTTGTAGAACAGTATTTAAGTTTATTCGGCAGCTCTCTCTCAAGTGTGTTGAGGCCCTGGAATTCAACATTTTAGAAAATAAATAACGTTTCTGACAACTAACATAAAGATTATTATGAACTTGCCAAATGCCAGCATCTAAAAGGTAACACTCAAGCTTTCACAAATTTTATAATTCACAATCTCCTGCATAGACTTCTGGATACTGAAATATCCATTCCCAAGATTACCTTTTATTGATCTTCATTAGAAACCAGCTACATGTTTGTCAATAGAAATCAAGCATAAACAGTTTTGGCCTTGCTCTAACTTTCCAAGGCAGCTTGACCATTGCACTGAAAACAATATCACCAAAGCTCTACCTGATCTTTCAACAAAGCATAGACTTGCATATTTTATTTTCGTTGTACCTGTTCATATTTTTCTAACTGTTTTCCACAAAAGTACCAAGATCAACTCAATCTTATTTCTCCATTGAATTGTATTGTTCAATTATGACATTTTATTTGGACATTACTCTTACAGAACTTTAATCTGTCCTAATAACTACTGAGTTATATTGAAATGAATGAATTTTTCACATCTGAAAGACATCCTGTTATTCTATATTAATGGCAATAAAATAGAAGAAGCACTCACAAAAGCAAAACTGAACTATACTCGAAGATTAATGTTATATTTTGGCAAAATTCTCACAAAATAGCTGACAGAGGTTAGTATAAGCATTACATTTTGTGCAAAGATACTCATCTTTTCCTATTATTATATGGAAATACAGAAACATATAGAAACTTTATGATATACAAAAACAAATATTACGATTCAAAATAACACACCCTGGGCAATGCCAAAGCCAAATTTTGCATATTGTTTTTCTATGATGATGCAAGTTTGGTCTACAGTCTCCAAGTCAAGTATCAAAGTAATTTTTGGCATACAATTGAGTCTCTCAAAAGCAAATGAATATATATATATATATATATATATATATAGAGAGAGAGAGAGAGAGAGAGAGAGAGAGAGAGACAGAATCTTGCTCTGTCGCCAGGCTGGAGTGCAGTGGCATAATCTCACCTCACTGCAACCTCTGCCTTCTGGGTTCAAGTGATTCCCCTATCTCAGCCTCCCGAGTGCAAATGAATACTTTTAAAAATGAGCACCGAGTGCAGTGGCTCATGCCTCTAATCTCAGCACTTTGGGAGGCCAAGGCGGGTGGATTACTTGAGGTTAGTTGTTTGAAACCAGCCTGGTAAACATGGTGAAACCTTGTCTCAACTAAAAAAACAAAAATTAGCTGGGCATGGTGGTGCACATCTGTAGTCTCAGGTACTCAGAAAGCTGAGGCAGGAGAATTTCTTGAACCCGGTAGATGGAGGTTGCAGTGAGCTGAGATCACACCACTGCACTCCAGCCTGGGCGACAGAGTGATCAAGACTCTGTCTCAAAAAAAAAAAAAAAATTAGCATAGGATTTATGGCTAATATTTTTAAATAATTACAGACTCCCAAGAGAAAAATATATCTGAACAATAAATTCTTATTGGTCATCTATGAACTGCATGCACCAAAACCCGTTTGGAAAAAGGGATGCAGCCACGTTCTATACTTCTTAACGTCTCCAGAATCTTATAATACCCGGCAGGGGACTGATGATTGCACCATGAGTAGGAGTTGAAAGCTGGAAATCAAATCAAACTCTTTAGCCCCATGGACAAAAGGGTCTTCTAGCTGCTGCTACTGGCAAGCTCCATTATGAGTGGCCTGTTTTCTCCTCATTTTCTCAGAACTTGAATTAGATTTACAGTTTTGCTACTGCATACCTGCATAAAGTCAAAACTGTTCGCCAGTGGGAAAGGTACTCTTTGGCTAGTTAATCCCAGATCCACTGATACATCAGCTCAGGATTTTAGTGATATTAGAAATTCTTTTAGTCAATCCCTTCTATGTTCTCACAATTCTGATTGGTTTCTAAATCTACTTTAATCTCTCTTTTGTTTTCTCATGCAGATACACACACACACACACACAATGTTATTCAAACATAAAGAACTAAAGAACCATCTACAAAGAGGTCAAAAATCTCTATTAAAAACACAATAAGTGTTAACAGTAAAGGTTGATTCAAGAAACATTAAACCGGCTCATACGAGACCAGAGTGAAAAGACTAACAGTGATTGAAATCCATGGTCTCACTGGATGAAGTTGAAGAAAGTGTGACCCAGTGACCTCAGTGACTTGCTCAGGGGCCCACATAATCTCAGGGAAGGAGCTAAAACTTGACCCAGATCTCTCTCTCTCCCAGGTCCAAAACCTTTCCTGTTGTACATCTATCTTCAGAACTATAATGTCCCTGTATTAATTTCACAAATGCCAGTATCAATAACCTTACACACGGAGACATTCTTAATGTTATTAAATAGCATCTCAATAATATTCATGTGTTTTTAGTTTTGTTTTCGTTTTCAAAAACAAACATACAAAAAGATTTTAAAATACACAGAGAGAACAAGCATAAAATGTGGATGGGAGGCTTTCACCCTATCTTTGATGGGAGGTTTTTGTTTCTTATCCAAACTTAGTAGAAAGAAAATAACAAAACAAAGATGGGAGCCTTCCACCTCATCTTTTGTTTCTTGTCCAAACTTAAT
The DNA here is from genome assembly GCA_963574635.1 of Cheracebus regulus. Lineage (NCBI taxonomy): Eukaryota > Metazoa > Chordata > Mammalia > Primates > Pitheciidae > Cheracebus > Cheracebus regulus. The sequence continues at coordinate 43,030 of CAUYQU010005186.1, forward strand.
AGAAAGGAATAACGACAACTAAAAAACAAAAACAAATAAAAACTTCAAAATAAAATAGTTATGTGGTTGAACTTATTTTAAGTATACAAGAGTCAAATTTATTTTTAAATGGTTGACACTTAATTTTAAATATCTGGATACAAACTACAGGCCTGACATATTTAAGTATAAAAATAATTTTAAGGAAAGCCATATTCCTCTATTAATACATTTTTTTCCTAACTTGATTGAGTCTTGTACTCAGAGACTGCTGCTAGAAATGAATTTTCATAATAGGTGGTACATAAATACAGCTGGTTAATTATTTTGTAAGAAAAAAATAGCATGTTAAGATTTTTTTTCTATATTACAAATTACGCAAAGCGAGCAATTAATACATCAAAGTATTATTATCTGATAAAGCTTTGTATTCATTAAAGTTATTTGGACATAGAAGGCAAATAAGATGAATCAAAACTAATGTATATCTAATTGACACTTCAGCTGAAAGTTAAAGTCTAAAGCAAGTGATTTATTTGGTATGGTTGTGTCTGCATCAAGAATTAATGTGAATTCATTTGACATATACGATACTCACTAACTAAATGTTCAATAGATAGATTTGACCAGTGGAACATGTTTGACCAACGCTTCAATGGACAATCCGCCCAGACTATAAGCTGGCTCCAACCCTTGGTGGCTGTTGACAGAGGCAAGGCACTGAGCTTCCCTCTAACCGATCTCTGCAGCTATAAAAAATTTTTTTTTTCTCCTCGTAAGGTAAAGCACTTAGAACAGTGTCTGACACAGACAAAGTACTATAAAAGTTTTCCATTGCTCCCTCTCCCTACACAAAAGGGGTTCTGTGGGCAAGATGCAGAAATAATTGTATTCTCTATCCATCTCTTAGAAGTTTATGTCATTAGAATGAATACTAAAGGTTCTGAGAATTTCTATAAAAGAAAACTTTAATTTTGAGGAATAAAATTAATGAGGTAGCCTTTTAAAATAAATGCTAATCTCAAAAGCTTAAAAATATTTATTAATCCATCAGAACAAATCTAAAAAGTTACTGAGAGCTTTTCACAATGGACCAAGCTTTACCTATGAGTGGAGCAGCTCACAGGCCAAGAAAATTCACCATACTAACAAGGTGGGAATATTTAAACATTGGAGCAAAGAAAGAGAAAGAAGAAAAAAGACAAATGAAAAATGTGAAAGATATCACAAACGGACAATGGAAAAGGACTCCTGCCCACCAATCATTAGTGGTTTCAAATAGTTTCACTGAAAAATGGTCATGAAATCCATTCTGCATAGAAGCCTCTAGACTTCCTTAAACTCCTATTAAACATCCAGATATAGCTGGGACCCTTTTTAACAAACCACCATTTTCTAAAATAAAGTCATAATAGATCAAATCAATAATTTTTGGTGGGAGATAATTTTGGGAGATTATCAGAATTTTATTTTGCTTTTGTTTTTACAAATAATCACTTTAGTGCCATTTATGTGGCATGGTGGGATATGGTTTTAGGTAAAGAAGCTTCTACTCTATTCTTAGTATTTCAAATGTAAGCACTAATTAATATTTAATTGCCTAAGTATTTATTTTGTAGAAGAAAACTCTATCTAACTAGCAATATTCACTCAGAAGCTAATGGCATTTTGGTGTGTAAGGCCTCATGCCATTAAAACATTCCTGTTTCACTTAGCACTTATCTGGAGAGACGGCAGCCCAACTTAATACTGTGCTCATTTAAAGCCCTGCAATAATTTAAAGTGGTGATTTTTTAAATCAAAAGTTATGAATTTTGTCAGTCTTACAGTTATATTTACTTCAGATTTCTCCAAACTAATGTTGTGGGGTTATAATATTTATACTTTTTTCTTCCAAATACCAGAACTTTTATAATCTATAGCTGCTATTTTGATAAAAGAACTATCAATAACTTGAAGTAGGTTTTGTGGAAGACTTTTGAAATTGAAGTTTTCCAATATCAGAAGAGTACGCCTAAGATCTTAACTCGACTTAATAGTATATTTTGTAAGCATTTCCTTCCCAGAAAATAAGAAAACCTAAGAATCTTTGCAAGGCCTGTTTGTATTTGTAACATTGTATTATATTTATTTATAAATAAATTTGTATTTATTTACAAATAAATTTTTGTATAATGAAATTATTATTTTATTACAATAAAATTATTTAATAATCCTATACATGTTATTAGAATGTTTTATTATTATATTTGAATACATTATATTTTTAAATGTGTGTGCTTGTTTGCAATCTCTTGTCAGTTTGTACATAAATTTTTATTGTTAACCCACATCATTTGAGCTCTTAGTTGCATTTGAAAATTTAGTCCAAAATCTATTAAATAAAAATCTACCAGCAAAAGTTTTAATTTATATCTATTTGCTCTACAAACCTATTTAAATGATCACAATTGGTCAAACCAGCTTGGCTTTCACATTGGTGAAGAAAAAAATCACATTTCCATTTACTGGAAGAAAAGAAAAGGCAATATAATCTGTTTCCATATGATTTTAGTGTGAATATAAAGCCACCCTGTGCCTACACAATGACCTCTTTCCCAAGCCCCAGAAATATAATATTATATTCCAGCCTAAGCATTTGTCATTTTCTTACAAAGAACTCAGTATTTAAAAATACATAAATACAGTGGCAAAGCACTGAACTGACACTTATGATAAAATGCATTTGATTAAGACTTAATAAAGCACTGTGTATACTACTAGTGAATAATGCATTGCTAGATAAAGTTGGACATAAAGCAAATACAGTGTTAAAGCTAATCTAGCCAGCCATTATTCAGCCATATTATTTTCTTTATTACTAGATTTAAAAATGCATATTGTGTTTCAGCAGCTTTTTCATTATTTCAACACATAACGTAAGTGCTCCTTGAAAAAGACCACCTATTTTCAAAAAGAACTACTGTGGTAAGAAACCACAGAGAACTAGGCAATGGGTCTCTTAGTGACGTGGGTTCCCATTATTCCAGTTAACAATGTGGTTTGGTTTAAAGCATTACAGTTTGTAGAACCTTACTTTAAAAAGTGCCCATGATGTTTCTCTTTCCTTCGCAAAACACTATTACAGAAAATCAGTAAATAACAATGTTTCCTAAACCCTTTTTTAAAGAGATTTAGTTAAGGGAAAGAAAAATGTTTTCATTCATCTATCTCAACTCTCCTTTGTTGAATCAAATCACAACTTTTATTTTTCATTTTCTTGGTTTTATTTTTTAAGTCCTTTCCTGATCATTTTGTATACATATCCCCGTCTTAGTTTGGATGCCTTCAAGTAAGATTTGGGACAAATCTAGATTTTTGTAGCTAGGTTTTTGGGGAGGGAGGCAATGGTAAAGTGGGAAGAGGAAGGTAAGCCACTGTTGAGTGTGTTAGTAGGTGTTTGTATTGTAGGTAACTGCAGAGTAACTGCACTTGAGATCGCTCGGATCCAGTGTTCTCTCACCCAAGGAGGAAGATGAGGAGTTAGACCTCATCCTTGGTTGAGGGATGCTGCAGCTAGGGAGGTGAGTGGGGATGGAGGGTCAGGGCTTGTATATTCTCATTGCCGGACTATGCTAGGTCTAGGTGGACTCCAGTGATTAGAGAAAGCCCTTAGGCAAAGAAATGAATATGATGGCAGGGAAGTCAGCCACTTGCATGACAATGATAATATCCAAAGGGGTATGGATGGGGCACAACAAGTATCCCTAGAATCTCCATCTATGTCATTAGGCTTTGTATTCCTGGGTTCCAAGGATATTTCTGTCTCCAAACTCAGTTTCTCTCACTGCTTATTCTCCTGCATCCGCTTCTTTCATGTTCTTCCTAATCTCTTGAGTACAGAGTTGTTTTTTTAACTTACCAGGGGTACTTACTTATTTTTTTAACTTACCAAGGGTACTCAGCTCTCCTGAATTTGCCTACTCATCACCAAACTGAACAACTCTTTCAACTCCATGCATGCATATAATTCTACCTCTCTTCTTCTTCCCCCAGAGGGACTTAATTCTTAAACTTACAGTTCTCAGTAAATGTGTTTCTGCCACATTTGTGTGGCTCGTAAATAGGCCAATTGCATACAATTAGATTTCTGGTGTACCTTTCGTTCTTGTGAGCAGTGAGGAAGGTAGAAGAAAATATAAGCTCTGGGCAAACAATATTTCAGTACATTGGGCTGAATATCAAAGAAAATGATCACCATCTTTGGGAAAGATAAATGATATCAAACAAGAGTATAGTGTTATAGATGAAAGGGATAGTTTGCATCCATAAGTTAATTAGCATTCTTAACCCTAAAGCTATCACCAATACCACTGAACAATTCATTCCTGCCCTGATATATATATATGTATATTTATATATGTACTTATTTATAATAATAAATATTATCATAATAAGTACATATATGTACATATATGCCCTGATATATATATAAGTATATATATATATGTATTATTATTATGAATAAGTACATATATAAATATACCAGAGACATATAACATCACTTTAGATACATAAATGTACTTATTTATATATACATATAATGTTTTTACATACTTATTATATAGATGTACTTATATGTACATATGTGTATATTATAAATAAGTGCATGTATATTATAAGTACATGTATACATATACTTATAAATAAGTATACATATGTATAATAAGTACATATACTTATTTATAATAAGTACATGTATACATATATATAATAAGAACATATGCATATGTATAAATATACTTAAATATACTTATTTATAAGAACATATGCATATACTTAAGTATTCTTATAAGAACATATACATATACTTAAGAATACATATGTATGCATGTACTTATTTATAATAAGTACATATATACATATACATAAGTACATATATAAGCACATAAGCACATTATATGTATATATAAATAAATATATTTATCTATCTAAAGTGATGTTATATGTCTCTAGCACATACTACTACTGTATCAGGTCAAGATATATCTTGGAGAATTTATACATAAATATCATCTCCTGATTTTTTTCCACCAGTGCAACAGACCAAATCCTGTGTGATTTATTCTCTCTCAAAAGTCTCAGCACACACAGATCTAAACTACTCCTCTGAAAGCTGATCCTACATGGCCCTATGATGCATGGCTTATGCTCTTGTTTCATATGGCTACATAATTTTTCAAACTATTCAGGGCTCACATTTGGAAGAAAACCCCTATATCCCTAAAGGCAAGAACTTCCCATGAGCCAGATACTTCTTGCCAGTCACATTGTCTGTGAAGTTTAGACACGACAGCTTCCTTCTCTGGGTCCTAGAAGGTTTTCTAAGTCTAGTAATGCCCTTGAAAAAAAATAAGAAATTGCAACCAGCAAACTGTGCAGTAAAAGAAGTTAGTGAACAGCTGAGAAGAAGGCAAGGCTTCAGTGTGGCAGGACTTAAGGGCAAAGGGAGGTAGAGAGCGTAAAGGAGTTGACACCAAGGTCCCAGATAATGTAGGAGGGAGAGAGGCAAAAGGAGACCTTTTGCTTTAGGCCATGGGCATAAAATACATTATGCTATACATGAGAGATTATGGCTTATTCCGAGAATTAAAATCAGATAAAAGACTTGACATGTTGAGTTTACAGTATTAGTTATATAAAGGCCAAATCTCAGCCTCTGGCAGATTTTACTTCCAGAACTTGGTACAATCAGTGCTGTTGAATTTTCTTAATTATACTTGGCAAGGACACCATCAATTGCTCATTTTCCACTTTAAAACGTTTCTTCTGCCTAAGTGGGGATAAAGACACCCTTTCTCCCATCTTCTAGCTAAAAACCTCTTAATGATCCTTAATTAGCATTAAGGTTTATAGGAGCTATAAGAGATAATGCAGCTGAATTTCACAAGATTCTGTGGATTACACCTTGTATTTCCTAGTTGGGACTACTCTTTTTAAGTCAATACTTTCATAGAATGACAGATCTTTGCAAGGCATTGCATCTTACTGAAGCTAATACATGATTATCCTCTTCAAACAAATTACAACCATTATGCTTGCTAATGTTTGTGCCAATAACTGTTGTCTGCTGAACGGAGGAAAAAGAAACGGTCCTACTCTAATGCTTCCGTGTAAACAATTATTTATTTTTAAATCACATGAGTAATACATGAGTAATTACTCATTGTAAAATAATAGGCATTAATAAATACAGAAATATGTACAAGAAAAAGCTTAAGCTCTTTTACCCTCTTTCCCTAATACCACTCCCCTCCTAAAAGGTTCTAAAATCAGCAATTTGGCGTGGCCCTTCCAGGCCATGTAAATAGAAGATTGCACCTAAATCTGAGTCTTGTCTTTATTATATTTTTAAGTTACAGAGTTATTATATACTTATTATGACATGTGAAACAAATCAAAGGTGTCTAATCAAAAAATTCATCATCTCCATTAACTCTCTTCCAGTCAGGTCTCCGATGTAAATGTATAAATGATGTTCATTTGCTTATTTACATCCTCTCACTTTTTCTTCCTTGTTTATCAATTCATAGATACGTCTATATGTATATCCAGCAGTTATTTTTTTCACAAATATGAAATAACCTCACATTTCTCAGCAGCTTTCCCTGACAACTTTAAAGCAATACACACACACATGCACACACACACACTATATAATATACATATATATATAATATAGTATATATGTTTTAATGGCTATTCTTTCAAGTCAACAGAAACTGATCTACTTCATTGCTTTGGACAGCTTAATCATAATCCATAGGATGGATGCCCCATAATTGATTCAGCCATTCTCTTGCCAAAAGACATTCAGATTGTTTCCAGGTTATTGCCATTATATATGATGCCAAAAGAGGCACCCTCGTATTTTGATCCTCATATATTGCAGCCTGATTTTTGTAGAATAAATTGAGCAAAGTGTGAGTGATATGTGCTCATTAGAGCACATAGTGAGCATAGATAGTGCTCTATCTATCTAATGAGCATAGATAGTGCTCATTAGAGCACTAGCATTATTTTATTTTACTATTATCTCATTAATTTGCAATTTTTTTAACAATTCACTTTCCCTTTAAAAATGCATAACAACGATCATTTCTCTACATCCTACCTAGAATGTGAAAAAAATCAATATTTTATCTTTTTCCCAATTTATGAATGAAGAACACATTTTCTTTTTATTTGAATTGTCTTTACTGGAAAGGTTAACCATATGTTTATGGACCATTTAAATTTTTTTTCTTCTTTTTATTATCTAGACAGATATCCTTTGCTCATTGTTTTCATAAATTTGTGAGAACTTTTTTTTCTATACTACAGACTAATTCCCTCAAACTGGTAACATATTTTTCCCACTCTATCACTTATCTTTTTTGTTATATTGACATTTACCAAGAAAAAATTTAATTTTTAAACAGTCAAATATCTATTACCCCTTTTTAATCAATGTCTTTCTTAATAAGTCCCCTCCTTCTACAAAGTTAAACAGTCCAAGTTTTACTTTTATGTTTTACATTTAAATATTTAATCCATTTACATTTAAATATTTAATTCATTTCTAATATGAGGCAAGACATAGCTTTGCTCTCCTTCCAAATGGATAGCTTATTCTGTCAGCTCCATTTATTAAATAAAACATTCTTACCCCAGTTAATTGAAATGTCTTTCATTAGATATTATATTTCCATGCTAGCTTGAGTCTATGCCTGAATTCTGTTTTGTTCCACTGATCTGTGTACTGGTGTGCTAATTCCATGGTCTTTAGATTAGAGTAGCTTTGAAAGAAGTTTTAATATTTGGTAAGGCAAATTGTTCCATCTCCTTTGCCATTCTTTTTTGTCAATATTACCTTAGTTATTTGAATTGTCTTTAAGCCTGTCAATATTAATTTAATTCTGTTAATTGAATAGAGTCCCAACAGATATACATTCTCAGTATAAAAATGTCTGCTTGCATTTATTGATAGATAATTGATAGAGAAATCAAAAGATAAGAGATAATAAAGATAGATAAATAGATGATAGATAGGTATTGGTATAGATAATTAGATACTGAGAGATTTTCCCTAAAACTATGGTACCAAAGAGTAAAAAATTCTTTGGAAATATTTTCTATATTATGGATATCCACTGATAGGTCAGGAATTCAGTGGATTAGCAATGGTGGTCCTTCCATATTTTTCTAGAGAGAAGGACATCTCTAGAAAAATATGGAAGGACCACCATTGCTAATCTTAAAGGGCCTAATATGTGCTATATAACATCACACATACTATCTCATACTATACACATATCTCATACTATACACATAGTATAAATACTATACTATTTATAATAAATAGTAAATAAACATACTATTTATTAAGGATAAACCTCTTAATATCCTTTAAAGTAAGCAGAGGTTCTTGAATCAATATTAGAGATAATGAAATGAAGCCTTATCAGAAATGCTAAGTGACTTGTACAACATTATATAGCAAGTGTGTGACACAGTTGGAAGGAAAACTTGACTGTTGCTTCACTCTGATTTCACCTCTTCCATAAGCCCTACAAGATATTTCATGTATTTGTTTTAAATTAAAGACAAATAGCAGCAATCAAATTTTAGTGAACAGACTAAAGTGTAAGTAAAAGAAAGAATCAAAATTACGATCACTGGATTAGCTGCTATCCAAACCTAATCTGATCAAATTAACATTCTGAATATTTAAGGTTCTCCACTGTCACCCTCTAGAACTGTGGTTTTCAACAGGGGCTTGGGGCCAGAGTAGAAGGAGACTAAGGTAATTTGATAAAGACCTTTAGTTGATTATGATATTCTTCCTTCTTCCCAACATAGTTCATAATCACTGCTCTATTCTAGAGAGGGGAAGAAATTTTATTCAAAACAAAATGGTTTTCATAAAACTCAGCAAAAAACACATACATAGCGTGAATGCAATAACAAATCATTTTTTTAGACTAGTTACAATTTGCAAGTTAGCCACTAAATGCAATACTTTGTACATATTTTAGGCAATTTGCCTTGTAGTATATGAGCTTGAATAAATTTTTAATGCTTCATCTCCTAACCCAGTGGTTCTCAAATGCTAGCATACATCAGATCACCTGGAGGACTTATCGGTACATGGGACGTGTATTGCTGGGACTCCGCCAATCCCACCTCACCCAAGCGAGATTCTGATTCAGTAGATCTGGGTGAGTGGGTGAGTCCTGAGAATTTACTTGTTAAGTTTCAAGCAGTGTTGATACTGATAGTCTCAAGAATGGATTCTGTGAACTAAATATTCCTTCAAGGGAAAATCTGTGTGTGTATGTGTGTGTGTTATTCATCTTTAAATTCTGCAAGGTCCAATATAATGCTTTAAATATATTATCAACTCAATATATAGGAGTTTGTTTTGAATCATGTTAGTGGGGTGATTTTTGCCAATATTCTAATACATTGAAAAGTGGTGATCCATGTAGACCAAAGGAATCGATAAGAATATCACATTTCCAGGCCAGGCATGGTGGCACACGCCTGTAATACCAGCACTTTAGGAGGCCGAGCAGACGGATCATGAGGTCAGGAGATTGAGACCAGCCTGACCAACATGATGAAACCCCATCTCTACTAAAAATACAAAAAATAGCTGGGTGTGGTGGCATGTGCCTGTAATCCCAGCTACTTGGGAGGCTTAGGCAGGAGAATCCCTTGAACCCAGGAGGTGGAGGTTGCTCACTTATATACGATCATGCCACTGCACTCCAGCCTTGGTGACAGAGCAAGACTCCATCTCAAAAAAGGAAAAATAAAAGAATAGCACATTTCCAAGCAAGGAACCAGGGAGCCATAAATATGGCAACTGTGATTCACAGAATACAAAAAAGGTTGCTTGGGGAAGAATGTGTTAAAAGTCATTGATTCATTCATTTATCTCAGTTTTATTAAGAGCAAATATATGTAAACACAACAAGGGATATATTAGATTGTGTTAGTCCCTTTAATAAATAGGCAACTTCCTAAAGACATGTCAGTTTCCCCTTGTATATACTTACAACCTACCATCCATGTCCCCTCGTGAGTTAATCTGAGCTATTTTTCTATTATTGACTTGTAGAAGTTCTTTATATATTCTAGGTATAAGACCCTTATCAGACATATCATTTTCAAATATTGTCTCCCATTCTGTAGGGCAGCTCTTCACCTTCTTGTGTCCTTTGAAGCACAAAGGTTTTTAATTTTGATAAAGTTCAATTTATCTATATATTTTTTCTTTTCTTGCTGTGCTTATTGTTTCATATGCAAGAAACTACTGCCTTACACCAAGGTCATGAAAATGCATCCTTAGGTTTTCTTCTAATCTGGTGTTATAGTTTTGGCTCTTAACATTTAGGTCTTTAATTCACATTGTGTTAATTCTTATATATGATGTGAGACAGGGGGTCTAACTTCATTCTTTTCCTTGAGGACACCCAGTCATGCTAGCATCATTCTTTCCTGTATTGAATTGTTTTGGCACTTTTGTTGAAAAACAATGGAGCATTACATGAGGGTTTACTCAGGGAGTCTCAATTATATTCTGTTGATTTGTATTTAGATCCTATGTTAATACCACACTACCTTGATTACTGTAACTTTGAGATCGGGAAGTGTGAGTCCTACAACTTTGTTCTTCTTTCTCAAGATTGTTTTAAGCTATTCTGGGTCCCTTGATCTTCCATAAGAATTTAAGGATCAGAGTTATCAATTTCTGCAAAGCCAGCAGGATTTTGAAAAGTATTGCATTGAATCTGTAGCTCAATTAGAAGGAAACAAACACACACACACACACACACACACACACACACACACACGTATTATGTTTTAATGAAACATTACAAGGTTGTTCTGCGTGTGGAAAACACCTTTGTTCAAGAATAGTCCAAATTTAATGTCATATCAAATTTATTTCAAATGTCTGCTTCTAAGGAAGAACTAAATGTATGCTTAAAAGAAAAAAAACCTTTTTTCCACTTATAAAATTATTCATAATATGGTAACAGGGAAAATATAAACAAAGTAAGAAAAATCATAGTAACCTCTAATCCCAACATGACAGAAACAGTCACTGTTAGAAGTTTGCTGCAATTTCTTTCTACCTTCCATATTAATTAGCTTTTACCGTGATAACAGACTCCACATTTCAGTGGCTTACAAAATAAAAATAGCCTTGACTTTCTTCTCACTCGTTTGGTATGTTGGTGCCCGTGGGTCAGCTGAGACTCTACTCCACATGGCCACAGTGATCTCATGATGAAAAGAAAAAGCAAGAGAGCTGGTAAACAACAACAACAACAACAAAAACCTAGTGTTGGCCAGGTATGGTGGCTCACGCCTGTAATCCCAAGGTGGGCAGATCACCTGAGGTCACAAGTTCAAGACCAGCGTGGCCAACATAGTAAAACCTCGTCTCCACTAAAAATACAAAAATTTAGCTGGGATTGGTGGTGCATGCCTGTAATCTCAGCTACTTGGGAAGCTAAGGCAGGAGAATCACTTGAACCCAGGAGGCAGAGGTTGAAGTGAGCCAAGATCGCACCATTGCACTCTAGGATGGGCAAAAAGAGCAAAACTTCATCTCAAAAAAAAAAAAAAAAAAAAGACAAAGAAACCAAAACACTAGTGTCGCTTCTTAAGGTTTCTACTTGTGGAGAATGTGCTCATAAGAATCCAAGGCTCCCCTTGCACCTCCTATAATAACATTGAATTTAATGGCCTTTGCTTTCTCAATCTCATTTTGTGCTGTGGTTCAAATAAATGAAACTAGAGGAAAGGAAAATACAGAACATAGGATTTCATAAATCTGGCGATCTGTGTTTGAATAGTCAAACGAACAATATGAAATAAATTTGTTTTTGCTCCAGTGACTCCTACAGACAGGGATGTCTCTCTTCCAGTCACCTATGATGGATGATTTCCTGTAACAGAAACCTTGGAGGAACCACTGCCTAGCACATGCGCCTTTACTAAAGATGGCGTTTCATTTTGCTACATGTCATTGCTCTAATACCAAACACTGCATTTTACATACCAGCCTAGAATTTTCTAAGAAAATTAAGTAAAAAATACTTTCTTGCTGGTGTGGAGGAACAAAAAACGGATTTTAATTCCTAAAGGCAAGAGAAAAGGAAGACAAGAGTTCAGACTGCCAGTTGACCAGATACAGACTTGCCAGAGGCAAGCTGTGACAAGCAGCCCCTAAGGGAAGAGTATCATCTACTTCTAGGCGTAATTAAGTTTGCTGAAAATTAATAGCATTGTTGCGTAGTCCTTTGTTTAAAGAATAAAATATGGAATGATTGGTTTTAGTGAAAGAAGAACATAGGGCGCCTGTCCACTTGGTTAAACTGAACCTGCGTCTTGCAGAATCCCTTTCCTCATATGGTTCTAGGTGAGAGGTGGTCAACCCCAGACATTCACAAAGCGGGGAAGGCAGATATGAAGCAGCAGTCATTATTCTCAAAAGTTCATCACAATTAGGTGTGGAGAGGGACTACTGGCCATAACCTTTGTCAGAAAGCCACAAGGCAGTCCATTGGTAGAACTAGAGGCCATTGTTAAATGACAGTTTTATATTAAATGAAAAGTTTAAAATAACATCACAGCCCTTACATTGCAGATTCTGTGTGAGCTCCACTTCACCCCAGAAAAGGCATATAATATGAGATCTCAGGGTGAATAAAACTTCAGGATTATGCCACAACTGGATGTGGCATCAGAAATAACATAATTTTACATCTATAATTCAACAATCTTAAAACCACAAAAACTTATTTTTTGCCCTTTGGCATTTAGCTTTTTTTAGTTGCACAAAAAAAGTTATTTCTATTGTAGAAAATCCACCCTATCAAAGGGAATTCTCAGTCAGGGAATATGAACAGAAAAGAAATGTGAGAATTATGAACAAAGCATTGCTATTCAAAGGGAAAAAGGCTAGCAAAGAGGAACTCAAAATTTTAAATCTTCATTAATTTCAAAATGGTGAATCCGAAGACTATTGAAGTCTAAGTCCTAAACTAATTTCTTGAATTAAAATGATCAATATAGAAATAACAATTTCCATGTTGCAGATGTTTCTATGACTTCCAAAACAGTTCTATCTTCAGCTTAGTTCTAGAAAAAAAAAAAAAAAAACTCATGGAATGTGACATTGTGATTAAGAAATATTTCACTGAGTTAAGGATTTCTCTATGACTTCAAGAACAGGAGACTAAGAAGTTGTTGAGTTAGGAGAATTACCAATGGCCACATTCCCTACATTATCTTTTCCCTCTGTAACAGCCTCCAAACTGTTGCCAATAAGCTTGCTAAAATACAGTCTTGACCATATAAAACTTTTTGTTTGTTTTTTAATGATCTCCAATGGCCTCCCTTTATTGAGGGGGAGATACAGACACATGGTTTATGCAGAAATCTGTCCTCTCCTCTTCTCCATGAATTCTGATACCTTGAAATGGTTTGTCTGATAAAAATTTTCTAATAAAAATTTGAAAAAATTGTATTTCAAATGTCTGTTTCTAAGGAAGAACTAAATGTGCGCTTAAAAGAAAAAAAACCTTTTTTCCTCTTATAAGTAAAGCCTTATAGCAGATAACCTCCCACTCTAGCTGGGTGGTCCTTAATTCTCATAACAAGAAAAGAGAGCTGGAATGAAGCATGACATGCAGAGATCTCATTCTGTCGTTGCCAAGAAGGCTGAGTGTAAATGTGGTAACAGTAGCCTGGCTCCTGCCTAGGACATCTATAAATCGGTCCACACCTCCCAGGCATGACATCCATTTCCATACCTTCTGGACTATGTCCCATTCCAGCATAATTAGCTTCAAAAGTAGTAGTTATATATGTTTGGAGTCCAGGGATTTTAGAAAACAAAGATCCTATCCAAGATATAGATGGTTGAAGGTATCAGGTATTACATTCTGGTAAACTGAGTATGACTTATCAACAAAAAAATTAATTCCTGGTAGGATAAAGGGTTTTGGAATATGCCATTTTTAAAAGAGCAAGAAGGTCCATGTAGAAAACAAGTGTTTTCTTTTTCCTATCAAAGTTTCTACTCACCCCTCTTGGTTATATCTCAACTTTCCTTAGGAAACTGCCTCCCTTCCATATTACGTCCATATGATATATAGAGAGTTAATCCTTCACCATTCCCCAGGTTCAGAGATGGGCATAAGCCCAAGTTTATACAATTAACTGTGGTCTCACCCTTCATTAGGGGTTGGTCCAAGAAAAGCCATGTGGTTCAGGGATACAAGACTCAATTCTGAAATCATTATTGGAACTAGCGGAAAAAAATAAATGTAGCCTTCAGCTTCTATGAGAGAATGTTAATCCAGGGTAGAAATTGCCAAGCTTTTTTCTATAAAGTGCCAGATTGTGAACATTTTCAGTTTTGCGGCCCATAAAAATCTCTGTCAGAACTACTCAACTCAGTTGTTGTAATGACAAAATAGCTATAGACAACATGTAAACAAATGAGCGTGGCTGTGTTCCAATAAAACTTTATTTCTGGATACTGAAATTTGAATTTCATTTAATTTTCATTTATTACAAAATTTTACTTTTAAAAAATGTTTTAACCATGTAAATATGTAAAAAACCATTCAGTGAAAGCCTGGATTTGGCTCATGGGTCATAGTCTGCCAACTCTCATGCTAAATGCTTGGAGAAACAGTAGCAAATAATACTAAAAGCTCCTGGCCTCTGGGAGCTTACATTCTAGTGGAGTAGATAAATAATAAACAAAGTTAAAGTGTTATATTTTAAGGCAGTGTCAGCAAAATTTATGGTGGAGTAGATGTGGAGAACAGGACAGCAAGAGGAAGAGCAGGAGAGAAAAAGAGATCGGCAGAGACAGAGGGAGAGAAGTCAAGCATAAAGCTAAGGTTTTAGGCTCTGAGCAACTAAGTTAATGGGAATTCTGATTTTTAAGAAGAGAATGAGGAATGGTGAGTTTTGGGTGGCACTCATGTTCTTTTTGGACATGTTATGCTTATGATGCCTATTAGATTTCCAAGCAGAAACACTAAACAGACTAGTGCATGAATCAGTCTGCAACACAGGGAAAAGGTAAGAGCTGGATTCCACAGCAAAGAAACCATATTTAAAGTGGGACAGACCTGGTTAATATCACTTAAAGATATTATGTGGAGATAGAGAAAAAAGGGGTCCAGGAACTGAGCCATGGAAAACTCCAATGCTCAAAAGGAACCAGCAAAGGAGAGTAGGAGGAAGGAGGTAATAAAGTAAGAGAAAATAAGAGTGAAGGATGCCCAAGGGCAAGGGAACAGGTGTTTCGGAAAGGAAGATGTGACCATATGTCAAACGCTGCTGCAGTGCATACTAAGACGCATAGACCGATCAGGAAACTGAGCAGTGTATTTGGTAGGATGGAACTCATCGCTGACTAACCAGCGTGTTTTGCAGTAGACTTGTGAGTTTGAGAAAGAATGGTTGTGAGGAAGTGGGGAGATAACAAAGACATTTCTTTTGAGGAGTTCTGCTCTAAAAGCCTGGAACAGTAGCTGAAGAGAGGACATAGGAGAGAGGATTTTTTTTTTCTTTTGGCTGTTCTGTTTGGAAGATGGAAGGTATTAGACTCAAGAGAAAAGAAAAAATGTGGCTAAGGCAGAAGCAAACATCAAGTGAGAAGGGCCAGGGATCCAGGGAAAGTGTATGGGATAAAGAAGCAGGCAGGCTGGTAAATTAAGTAGTTTGAAAACAAAGTTATCTTGTGATGGCTTCTATTTTCTCAGGAGAAAGTTGAAAACAAGTAGACTGGAGTTGATGTTAATGATGTTGATGATTGAGAAAGTGGTTTTCTTAGTGATGAGGGCCTGGCTCAACTGGGAGAATGTAAAGAGAATTTCTAGGAGGCTGAGGACCCTCTTGAGACCACAGTGTGGTTGTGAGTTTTTCCCCAGCCATGTTCAGCTGCCTGGAAATGGGTAGAGAGCAGGCAGAAAGGAGGACTTCACTGGTGGTGAGATTTTTCTAGGTGACCTTGAAGGGGTCAAGGGAGTTGAGGGTGTGTGATCTGGAGAGATCGTCACAGTGGCTTGTGAACTCCATGCCAGGGAGGTGTGACTTAAGGGGAAGATGAATGGTGAAATATAGTGGGCTCCAGTGTGGAGATCTGTATGGGATTAACATCTTCTTGGATTCAGGAAATGAGATGCAAAGACAAGAAGTAGTAGTCAAAGAGCGGGATGCTCAAAACTAACATTATGGAGCTGGTGCCGTTATTGCAATGGCAAGATCAAAGAGTCAGATCGTGCAGGGAGTGAGTAAGGGTGGGGAGAGCCTGAAAGAAGCAAAGGAGAGAAAGTCAAGGAACTGGGAGCTTAGGTGATGGATGGACCAGCCGAGAACCTTCCATTCTTTGTTGAAGCCACCAAGAATTAAGAAAGTAGTCATTGGGAAGAAAAGCCTAAAATCTCCTGTAACTGAGAGGACATAATCAGGAGAAAAGCGTTAACTCTAGGTGGGATCATCTGAGGGACATACAAGTAAACACATGTTTCAAAGAAGTTGATTTTTTTTTTCTTTTTAGAAGAGAGGGAAGAATGGTCTGCAAAGGATTTTTTATGATCAAGGAGGTCATTGTTCTCTCTTCTAGGACCTGTGGTACATGGTGTATGGGAGAAATGAACAGACCTGGATGAGAAGGCTGCAGGGAGAGGAAACATTCCAGGGACAGCCAGGCCTCACTCATTGTAAGAAAGTGAAAGAAGAGGCCAGGCAGGGTGGCTCGTGCCTGTAATCCCAGCACTTTGGAAGGCTGAGGCAGGTGGATCACTGAGCTCAGGAGTTCGTGGCTAGCCTGATCAATATGACAAAATCCTGTCTATACTAAAAATACAAAAGTTAGCTGGGCACGGTGGTGGGGCCTGTAGTCCCGGCTTCTCAGGAGGCTGAGGCATGAGAATCACTTGAACCCCAGAGGTGGGGATTGCCAAAGAAAAAAAAAGAAAAAA
The DNA here is from genome assembly GCA_963574635.1 of Cheracebus regulus. Taxonomy (NCBI): domain Eukaryota; kingdom Metazoa; phylum Chordata; class Mammalia; order Primates; family Pitheciidae; genus Cheracebus; species Cheracebus regulus. The sequence continues at coordinate 60,054 of CAUYQU010005186.1, forward strand.
GAAAGTGAAGGAAGAGATGGTTGAAAGGAGGTATAACTAGTGACCAAGAAGCCTCAGTCATTCCCTATAGGTCCTGATAATTCCTAAAACAGTTAAGGCAGAATACACATGATCTGAAAGACACTGGCATTTTTATAAAGAAGATTTTTTATCTCTCTCAAATATCACTTGACCAAATAAAAAATTTTGTAGGGCAAACAGTAAAATGGGAGCCTCTATCACCTAACACCACGTTTGTCATCCTGGGCAGTTTATCTTCCTATGCCTGAGCTTCCGTGTGTGCCTGACATTGAAATAACAATACCTGCCCTTTCATCTCCCTTCTCTGTATGGACACTGAGAAAAAATGGGCAGCCCCTTGAGCTCTTAGGAGAAAGGGTACTTGGAAACTGAAGTAGAGGACTATGGATATCCCAAGGAGCAAAAACTCAAAATACAACTTGGGAACTTCAATATAGTTTCTATTATTTTCCAGGGCCCTTTGGCTGCTTATAACTTTTTTTTCCAGCTGGCAGACTCCAAGTTCCCTGACTGTTTTCTGCTCCACCTCTTGGATTGATCCTTTTCTTACAATTCCCCAGGACCCGATAAACTCCCCAAGTTCACTTTTTATGAAGAATGCTGGAATGTTCAATAATTAGTTTTCTCAAATAAAACCAAGGCATATAAACTCAGTGAAAGCTGGAGAGGAAGGGCTTGGGTAGCTACTTTTCCAGAGGCCCTTTCCCCTCATTGAGTCCGATGAGCTTTCTGAGAATGCCTCTCCCTTCCCCCACCCAGCTCAAAGCATCAGGAAATGTCTCCAGAAGCCATATCAGCACTTCCAAATGCTGTAACAAGAGCTGCTTCTGCAATGGGCTTCCTGCTATGGTCCCTCTAGTGTGTCCATCTGAAATTCAGTGATAAAAGAAATAATTAAAAGACAGATGACTCAGCTACACTGGTAAAATATGGCATCTATATATATGAAACTTAATGTAGGCAAGATTCCTAAAAATGCAACGTGAGCCTCCAATCTTGCTCACCATGACAGCGTAAGGATTAATCAGATAAACCAGGAAAAGTGCTTCCACTTCTCTAGATGAAGAAATCAGCCATTCTTGGAGTAAAACATATTTTTCTTCTATTCATCTACTTTAAAAATATAAATGGCCTACACCAACCTTCAGAAAAATGATTTACCATACTACGAATACTAATCCTTTACATTTAGATAGTGCTTTACACTTTCAAGACGCTGTCACATATATTATCTCCTACAGTATTACATCCTGGAACTAAAACTATGGTTCTAGAAATGAAACAACTTTTTTTTCCCCAACTCTTTCATACTTGGATATACTGATTTTTGCCCCCTAACGTCAAGAACTTGATTCATAAGATCCTTTACCTGTGGACATCCAGCTTACACTATTAACTCATAAAGAAAAGACATAACTCTTCTTTACTTAACAAAAAAATAATGTGTCCAAGTGGAAAACAAAGGTGAATGTAAAAGAAAAGGGAGTTAAAGAATATAATTTGTCCTTTGTTAACCTTTTCAACTAAACAGAATTTAAAACAATTCAGGGTCTGTTTTATGTAAATTTCTTACCACCCTTAATAACTTAATAGCACAATTGCATGCACATTTGCTCCCTGTTCTGGCTAACTGCCAGAAGACTGAAATCTTTTGTCTCTTCTAAAACACTGTAAACATCGTTAAATGCCAAAACCTATAAAACACTTTTATGAAATAATTTGCGAATTTTATGGACTTAATAAGGCAAATTTTATTCTGAACTACCAGATACTGCTTTCCCATTCATTGCATTCATTCATTCATTCGTTCATTCACTCTTTTATTTCTTCCTTCATTGCTATGTGGAATTCTATGTATGAAGGTTTAAATGCTTACATCCTAAACCTGTGTGGATATTAGATCAAGAAATAACAAGAAGTAGATTTAGAAAGAAACAAAAGAAGAAATAACAGAGAGATGCCCCCACCTCTACTTTTTAAACGTAAGAATGCTATAGAAGAAGGCAGAAATACAGCAAAATGGTAATGAAGAACAAAAGTGATGGAAAATATATTTGTAGCTATATCTCTTAGAGAGCTCCTTGGAGCTGAAAAGTGAGAAAGCATATTGTTCCTGCCAAAAGGTAGTTGCTAAATAACAGTAATAATAAAAACAGTGATACTTAGAAACCATGGAATCATCACACAATTGTAAGTATATAATGTGACAAGCTTAATTTAACAATATGTATTGAGATTAAAACTATTCATATGGTTTGGCTTAATGATATACTAATCGAAAATCTTTTCTAAAGAAATAATCAGAGATTCAGACAATTATTTATTATAAATATATTTATCCCAGTATTAGTAACAAAGCAAAAATTGATCCATTTTAAATATTTTGTCATATAAAAATATTTACCCAAATGAGGTACTTTCATGTAATGGAAAGATAGGCAGCTATTACAACAAAATTTGTAAATACATTATAAGGACATTAAAAATGTTGATATAATGGTAAGAAAACCAAGAGGAACACAAAATTGTATAATCAGTATCATAACAAGTACATAACATATATATGCATACACACAGACACACATAATAAATGTTTGAAGGAAATGTCAACATATTAACCTTGATTATCAAGATTATAACTGCTTATGTTTTATAAAGTTTTCATAGTTAACACATATTGCCTTTATAATCATTGAAAAATGTTACTGTCATAAAGATAATCCTCTTTTATAACTTATTCTGCCCCCAAAATTTTCCTGACCTACCTGGTATACACTTTTTACAATAAATGCCTTCCCCCCACCCTTTATCCTTCTGCGCTGGTGAAGTGTCTGTGTCGCTTCTGTACACTGCAGTTGTCACTGTGTTGATGCCCTCTGCCATCATGAGTCTAAGCCAGTCATAAGCCTGTATTTCTCATCCTCTTACCAGAGCTGGATTCAGAACTGGGCAGATTTAAGTCAGTTTAGGACAAAAGACACAAGGAGGAGTTTACTTAGGGGAACTGGGAAAACGAAGGTGGTCATTTTTCGCAATGGAAAGAGGGAAGACTGTTGTCATCCATCTTTTGAGTGGCTAGAAACTAGCCTCATGTTGAAGATGATGCTACAGACAGCAGAGAAGGTACTTATGCCCCTCATAGAATTTACAAGAAACTGATTTAAACAGCCCTGTAGTCTGCCCTAATTTTGGTTTTCCTGTTATGCACTATAATAGCTTTCCTTATATATAAGTGAATTTGAGTTGGAAATTCTGTTATTCGCTGATAGATACACAATGTAATTTATTCTCTAACATTAAATACCTTTAGTCTGATCAAATGAAGGAGAGAGCTAATAAAATACAATTATTCCTAGAACTTACCTTTCATACTTTATTTTCCATTACATCAAATTAAATGTCCATCAAAGTAGTTTACTTCTCTCCTCTTATATGCTCTTGTCTTTTTTCATCATTTTTAATGAAAATTTCCAACATACAGAAAAGCTGAAATCATTTTACAATAAGCCCATCTAGAATCTACAATTAACACGTTTTACTATACTCACTTTAGCGTTACGCATACATCCTCTATCCACTCATAAGTTAATTTGATTTTTGTTCCAAACTTTCAAGAACTCCTTTCACCTCTCACCATTATCAAAGACAAATTCAAATTCTACTTACCTATTTAAATACTCTGCTGCCATTTACCTTTCCATGTATTCATATCTCTTTTCTTCTGTAAGTTGATAAGATTCTTAAGGGAAGAGATGCTGTCTAATGGATGTGTGTATCACTTGCAGTGCCTGACATTCCATATGAATGTCTGCTGTCAGCAAATACGTATAAAGATATAGTAAATACAGAAGTGTGTGTTTTCTATTCTCTACTCACCACACCACACAGAACACTTCTAATGTCAGATATGAGGGAAAGAGGGGGTTCCATTGCATTGCATATTCATTGCACACCAAGCAAGCAATCAATTCTGCAGTGGATACCAGCTGTGTGTCCTCCAACTCAATTCTGATACTTTCTACCTAGAGATAGTGTCAGACACCACAGGTTCAGGGGTCAGTCCCACAAGACTGTACCCCTGCCTTCAAATATAAGTTGAAAGCACAAGTTATTTTACCTGTGCTTCTGACCGCCAGTTCTAAATTAGGGTTCCCATACCTCCTCCTTGGGTGCAATTTATAGGACACTACAAAAGATACAGATAAGGAGATAAATAGGTATTGGAGGAGCAAATCTTCCAAGCCCCTTCTGGGAGGATCCCGCCAGGCATCTTCAGGTGTTCAGCTGTCTGGAAACTCCCTGAACCCAGTCATTTCAGGTTTTTCTAAAAGCTTCATTAGGTAGGCATGATTGATTAAATTATTAGCCACTGCTGACCAGCTCAATCTTCAGCCCCTCTACTCCACCCAGAGGATGGGGCTGAAAAGTCTCAACCCTCTAATGGTGACTTCTTTGGCCTTTTCTGTGACCAGCCCCCATCCTTAAGCTACCTAGGAGCTGCCAGTCACCAGCTAACTCATCACCTTGACACAGAAGGAAGACCAAATATATATTTCACAACTTCACTGTATGCATAATGGAAATAAACTTCAATCACTGGCATACACTGGATTTTGGTGATTCAATGCAATTTTACAGTAAAATAAAGACGTAAATTGTATTTCAGTAGACTATAAACTTTAAATATGCCATTTGTTATATTTTTTTGGTAATATTTTCTGTATCAAATTCTAAAAGTACACCAGTTTTTTTTCTATGAAACTGAACCAGGCAGTAAACAAGTTTATATATCAAATGTCTCATTAACAAGGGAAACACTAAGTCTTGGAAGAAAATAAGCTTCTTATTTTTTATAGTCAACTTCTGTGAATTAAATACTCTTTAAAATATTGTTTCCTTTGCAAACATCTTCATGTGAAAAACTGGTGCTAAGACCTTTGCTTCAGTCCCGATGAATGAAATGAACAATCCAGAGAGCTGGACTTGACAGTATATGAAACTCAAACATAAGATGGAATGTTACTTTTTATTAAATATAAGGAGAATTATGTTTATTTCTTATTATCCACCATCCTGAAGTGACTTCTCTAAAACATTTTTTCCAAGTTATAGTCAAGCTACTGAAAAGAAATGTGGTACTTATGCATGTATGTGTGTGTGTGTGTGTGTGTGTGTGTATGTATATCTGTGTGTGTTAGAAGGATTACACATCTGAAACAATTGTACAAGTCTTTGGGTTTACAGAAAATTGATGCAGTTTCTTATTTTAAAAGATTAACATATTTGGCAGGCCACAAGGTTTGAGAAGCATGTGTTTCTAGTAGTGAGAATGGTTGAGGTATGGATGTTTCATAATCTATATTCTGTTATAACTAACATCTTTGATAGTAGTTGGAGACATATTCATAGTTTTTCAAGAGACTTCAAATATAGATAGCTTTAAGCTTGTCTTTATCATCACTTCTCCTTCATGGGTATCTTCATCCATTTTTTGCTCCTATAACAAAATACCAGAGACTGGGTACTTTATAATTTTTAAAGTTCATTTCTCACAGTTTTGGAGGCTGGGAAATCCAGTATCAATGGGCTAGCATCTGATAGAGGCCTTCCTGCTATTATCAACCCACAGCAGAAGGGCAAAGAAAGGGCAAGAGAGAGAGGGAGAGTATGCAAGAAAAGATGAACCGATTCTATGCTAACAAACCTACTTATAAGATAAGGACATTAATCTATACATGAGGATGGTGCCCCCACGTCCCAAACACCTTCCATTAGTCCCCATCCTCCAACACCACTGCTTTGGGGATCAAGTTGTCAACACATAAACTTTGGGGGACATATTCAAATTATGGCAGTGAGGTTTACTATTTGATTTATTCTTTTTTAGATGTGGAATGGGGGGATATTCAAACTTAAAACATAAATGTTTAATATTGAGTAAGACATCCAGGTAAAATGACATGTACTCTTCTTAGACTCCAGATTATATAGCAGGATGGCTAACCTCAAACAAGAATCTTGCTAAAATCTGCTAGACTGGAAGTAATTGATGGAAAGGAAATAAATAATAGGACAATAACCTAAGCAATATTCTGCCTTAGAGGAATCATTTCTCCATAAGCTCACACTTGGGAAGAAGCCCAATATGCTAGACTACAGTCAGAAAAATACTGTTTCTGCCCATAAGAATTGTTGCAACAAGTTTTATTCATTTGGTTCACCCAAAGGTGAAATATTTCTATTCTTGCCATCATCAATTATAGGACTCCACTATCTAGATCATTCAGTGAAAAATGAATTATCCTGTCTGTCTTTAAATGGATTAACCATACAAAGATTACTCCAACATGAATTATTTTTTTAAAAACCCAGGCCAATCTTAAGCTCTATGAAAGATACTGAAGATCTTCTTCCTATGAACTATCAAAACAGTCACATTTAAAACTATTTGTTAATAAATGAACCATTGTTGATAAACTGAGTTTACTTCATCTCTGAAACAAAATACGTAAGTATTCTTCAAAAGACCTATTATATTCCATTTTACATGTATGTAGACATTTTAAGATATTATTGTGTTAATAATTTAATGTCACTTTTAAAAAGAAAACATTTATTGCCCTTGTTCTAAAATCATCCTTTTCGAGAACTCTTACATTATGTTCTTCTGAGTTATAAATGCATTTTCCTCTTAAAATTTTTTAAAATAGAAGGAAAGGCAACTGCTAGGTAACAACTAGGTGGAATGAGAATCGCAATAATAGAAGAAAGAAAGCCAAATTCATACAAAAATAAGTTACTACAAAGCGGCCAACCACAAGCATGTTTTATGGAGCCCCAAAATTAGGAATTTTAGGATTCAAAACTTCCAGCACAGAATTTACTTCAGAACAACAAACCCTGAAATCTACTTAGTTTTCTTTCTAAGGTGCTAATTTTAATTTATAGCACTGTTTCATTGTTTTTCCATAAGGTGGCATTTTTATCTTAATGTCTAAAAACACTAATGTAAGGCGGGTTGCCTCGCCAGGAGGCCGGACACACCCACCCATTCTGCACTTGGCACCTGACTCTGCACTCTGCACCCACCTCTGCACCCGGCACCCACCTCTGCACTCAGCACTGGTCTCTGCTCCCGGCACCTGGCTCTGCACTGGGCATCTAGCTCTGCGCACAGTTTCCCTGGAAGGCCCCGGCTGATGCAGCCCTGGCCGGCTCTTGCATTACAAAAAACCCACCCAACAACCCGACAATCAATAGCAGCCTGCCCCGTCCCAATCCCGCTGCCCTGGAGCCAATCAGAGCACCCTGCTATTATTGCTCGTTCCTCATAGCCACAAAAACCCCACGCCCCAGGAAGTCAGCGCGACTTCTCTGGCTCCCTTTCTCCGGAGCATAGAACCTCGCCCAGGAGCTGAATAAACTGGAATTTAATTTTTCTTATACTGGCCTCAGTTTCCTCATTTTAAACTCGGCAATAACCCTTACAACAGACTTGTTTAAAATAAATACAAAGCTAATTTAATTGGCAAAATCAACACAATCAGCAATAATTTATTGTACTTCAGTATGCATATAGGCAAAAAGCAAAAAGTACTGAGTATAAAATACTTCGGCAAATATTTTTCATAAAGTTTCAAACAGCATTACAAACTTTTCTTCTCTCTTTTCTCTTAAGACATTGATTCAGCACCTACTGCTTTCCAGTCACTGAGCTAGGGAAGGAAGGCATGAATCTGACACAGTTCCTATCCTCCAGGAAATCACAGATGAGAGCAACATGTATTCAGATAAATTTCATGTCTCACGACCCTTCAAAGGGCTGTCTTTTGGCTTAAAATGTCATCTGCTTTTTGAAAACTCCTGGCTGATTTAGTGGAATCAGATGTCTTCTTGAATTCCAGCTTGGTTTTACAACATACCAATGGCCTAAATATTTCTATTCTTTTTATCTCCTGACCAAGTAAAAGCATGTCAGCTGTGGGTAATCCATCAACAACTGTACACAGCTTCCACAATTGTTGTAGTTAAATTCCATTGTCTACTGGGAGCTCACATTTCTTATCCTCTTTAAGATTCGAAATAGAGCCAAAGCCCATGGTTAACATCATTTTTCAGAAGCAGAATTCCTGGCTCTAATAGTGTCACAAATTTTATTACTTAACCTCAAGTTGGTTGCCTGCTTATCACTATTTTTTGCTATTTGTAAATAATATAAGACTGAGGTTTTTTCCCCCCAAAACAAAACAACAACAAAAACAGGTGTTCAAATGTACCCTAGTGAAAAGTGGGCAGATGTCTCCATTCCTTTTTGGTGTTAATCCATTTTGTGTTGCCATAAAGGAATGCCTGAGACTGGGTAACTTCTAAAGAAAAGGTTTCTTTGGCTCGTGGTTCTGCAGCTTTACAAGCATGGTACCACCATCTATTCAGCTTCTGGTGAGGCCACAGGAAGCTTGCAATCATGACAGAAGGCAAAGGGGGAGCCAGTGTGTCATAGAGCGAGAGGGAGCACAAGACAGGGGAAGAGGTGCCAGGCTCTTTTAAACAAGTAGTTCTCGCATGAATTGCAACTATGGGAAGGACACTAACCCATTCATGAGGGATCTGCCCTCTATGACCCAAACATTCCCCACTAGACCTCACCTCCATAATCAGGGATTACATTTCAACATCAGATTTGGAGAGGACAAATATCCAGGCCATATCATTCTACTCCTGTCCTCCAAATTTCATGTCCCCCTTACACTGTAAAACACAACCACCCCCTTCCCAGTAGTTCCCCAAAGTCTTAACTCATTACAGCATTAACTCAAAAGTCCATAGTTTCATCTGAGACTCATGGCAAGTTCCTTCTACCTATGAAACTGTAAAATCAAAAATAAGTTATTTGCTTCCAAGATACAATGATAGAACTGGCATTGGGTAAACAATCCCATGACTACAGGGAGGGATCAGCCAAAAGAATGAAGCAACAGGCACCACACAATTCTGAAACCCAGCAGGGCAGACACTAAATCTTACAGCTCCAGCATAATCCTTGATTCCAGGCTTTTCATCCACATTGGTGTGAGGGGTGGGCTCCCAAGGCCTTGGGCAGCCCTGTCCCTGTGGCTTTGTAAGGTGCAGCCTCTGTGACTCCTGTCACAGGTTGGAGTGGAGTGCCTGTGGCTTTTCTAGACTCATGGTGCAAGCTGCTGGTGGTTCTACCATTCTCCTGCCTGGAGGGTGGCAACTCCTTCCCACAGCTCCACTAGGCAGTGCCCCAGTGGGGACTCTGTGTGATCTCCAACCCCACATTTTCCCCTAGACACTGACCTATAGAGACTCTCTGCAGGGGTTCTGCCTCTGTAGCAGGCTACTGTGTGGGCACCCAAGCTTTCCCATACATCCTCTGAAATCAAGGTGGAAGCTACCAAGCCTCCTTCACTCTTGCATTCTGCATGCCTGCAGACTTAGCAACACGGGGAAGTCACCAAGGCTTATGGCTTGTGCTTTCCAAAGTGGCAGCCCAAGCTGTACCTGGGGCCCTTATCCCTGAGGCTAGAGTGCTGCTAGTGTGGATACAGGGAACAGTGTCCTGAGGCTGCACAGGACAGTGGAGCCCTGGGCCTGACCCCTAAATCAATTCCTTCCTTCTAGGTCTCTGGGTCTGTGATAGGCAGGGCAGCCTGGAAGATTTCTGAAATGCCTTCAAGGCCTTTTTTTCATTGTCTTGAATATAAATCTCTCTAGCAAGTAGTTGCTCTGCCACCAACTTGAATTCCTCTCCTGAAAATGCTTTTTCCCTTTTCTACTACAGGGCCAAGTTGTGAATTTTCCAAATTTTTAAGCTCTGCTTCTCTTTTATTTATAAGTTCCAACTTTAAGTCATTTATTTCTTGCCATATCTATTTATACGTTGTCAGAAGCAGCCATGCCACATCTTAAATGCTTTGTTGCTTACAGATTTCTTCTTCCAAACACTCTAAGTCATCATTGTTAAGTTTCACCTTCCACAAAGGCCTCAGACATGGATGCAAAGCAGCCAGGCTCTTTGCTAGTACATAACAAGGGTGACCCTTACACTACTGCCCAGTAACTTCCTCATTCCTGTCTGAGTCAGCCTGGCCTTCACTGTCCACATTTCTAACAGCATTTTAGTCACAAGCACTTCACAAGTCTCTAAGAAGTTCCAAACTTTCCCTTGTCTTCCTATCTTCTTCTCAGCTTTCCAAACTCTTCCAACCTGTGCCCATTACCAGTTTCAAGGCCACTTGCACATCTTCAAGTATCTTTATAGTAATGCCCCACTTCTCAGTAACAATTTTCTGCGTCAGTTCATTTTTTATTGCTATAAAGGAATACCTGAGGCTGGGTAATTTTTAAAGAAAATAGGAGTACTTGGCTCACAATTCTGCTGGCTGTACAAATATCACATGCACATCTACCCAGCTTCTAATTAAGCGTCAGGAAGCTTAAAATCATAGTCGAAGGCAGAGAGGGGGCCAGCATGTCACATGGCAAGAGGGAGCAAGAGAGAAGGAAGAAGGTGCTAGGCTCTTTTTAACAACTAGCTCTCACATGAACTAATACTATGAGGAGGGCACTGAACTATTCATGAAGGATCTACTCCCATGACCCAGACACCTCCCACTAGACCCCACCTCCAATACTGGGGGTCACATTTCAATATGAGATTTGGAGGGGAGAAATATCCAAATCATAGTATTTGTTTCCACAACATTTCTGCATTTGTTCTGTGCACATGGATGGTTCAAAATCATGACCAATGGGTATTTTGAGAGTATATTTAAAACTATATACAATGTATGTTGAAATCAATCACAAGTAGTCAAGGGAATAGACATAGAAGTCATAATAGTATAATGACTTCTAAAATATGTAATAGTACAATAACAATTATTTAGTAACCATCTGCAATCCTCAAAATAATATGAAAAAAATGTATGATATTATCAGAAGATTGAAGAAAATTATAATCTTTTATCCTCTGAGTGGCAGAAAAATATCCATCCAGTCTATCTCAAAAGAGAAGATGCCCAGATAAAATTTAACTTTTATAATTTAAAATATTGCTAAGGAAGAAAAAGAGGAACAAAATTAACCTTGCAGCTGTGTCAGCCAGAATAGCAGTATGGTGCATGAGAAGAGTATAAGCTTCACTACTGGTTTTACCTATGAGAACAAAATGCGATACATTTACTATTCGTTAACTGAAAGTCTCTGGGCAAGTGTTCCTAGAGACTCCATGTTCTCATTAGATAAAATATGTATCATAAAACTACTTTGTAGAGAGTAGTTAACAAACATTTGTTTCTTGCACATGACCATCACCCACCCCAGCCAATCTTTATCACCAATCAATAAATTGATAAATCAATATGTCTATATACAAATGTGTATGCCATGTTTATACAAAGCTTGAAAAACATAGTCATGTGAAAGCTCTTAATTAATTTCAGGCTGGGCATGGTGGCTCACACCTGTAATCCCAGCACTTTGAGAAGCAGAGGCAGGTGGATCACTTGAGGTCAGGAGTTCAAGATCAGCCTAGCCAACATGGTAAAATCCCGTCTCTACTAAAAATACAAAAATTAGCTGGGAGTGGTGGCCCACACTTGTAATCTCAGCTACACAGGAGGTTGAGGCAGAAAAATTGCTTGAACCTGGGAGACAAAGGTTGCAGTGAGCTTAGATCACACCACTGCACTCCAGCCTGGATGACAGAGTAAGATTCCATCTCAAAAAAAAAAAAAGAAAAATTTCAAAACCAACTATTTTTAAAGTCTTTATGCATATAATAATAAGCATGAGGGTAAACCATGACATTATATTTTAATACATTTGTCTGTGAAAATTTAAAATAGTGTGATCTTGCTAATGTAAATTAATATGAGCATTTTTTGGTTTAATATAGCATTTCAAAATTTGTTGCATTTCTTAATAAAATTGCTAATGAATTTTCTCTACATTATCAGAATTTGTTTCTGACTCTTAGAAGATAAAATAGGAAATACAATGTGAAACGGGATAAAATGAAAAACAGCTTGCCAAACTGGTTATTTTATTCCATTCTTTGTGTTTTTTATTTTGAAATTTGAATGTAGTTAGATTGTTATTTTAAATCATATTGTACGAATTTAAAACTTAGATTTAAATGAGAGCCTGTAGTTAACTGCACTTTTAAGGTGAAGGTGTAATCATGGTCTAAGTATTTTTCCTAGTGTCATTGATGTGTTTTTTGTCGTAGGACTCGATTTGGCTAACGGAATGTAGGCAACAGTGACATTGTGCATTTTCTGAGGTTAGATCTTAAGCAGCAGCTCTTGTTGGCTGGGCAGGGTGGCTCATGCCTGTAATCTCATTTTGGGAAGCTGAGGCTGGCGGATCACTTGAGGTCATGAGTTCGAGACCAGCCTGGCCTGGTGAAACCCCATCTATACTAAAAATACAAAAAAATTAGCCAGGAGTGGTAGTGGGTGCCTGTAATCCCAGTTACTCGGGAGGCTGAGGCAGAAGACTCACTTGATCCCAGGAGGCAGAGGTTGCAGTGAGCTGAGGTCGCACCATTGCTCTCCAGCCTGGGTGACAAAGCAAGACTCTGTCTCCAAAAAAAAAAAAAAAACCCCAAAACAGCTCTTGTTTTCACTTTCCCCTCTGGGAGCTTCCAACCTCTTACAAGAGAACACTGCCCTAGGTAGCCACTGGGTAGAATACTCCCAAGCTGAGTCCCAGAATGTGGATCAAACCTAAACTCAACCCCCATGCCTGGAGCAGAGCCACATCAGCTGGATGACAGATGTGTGGATGAAAAATAATGTTTATTGATTTATGCCAATAAACTTTTTGTGGTTGTTTGCTATGCAACAACGGTTGATTAATATAAAAGTATTACTTAAAACTTTCTTCCCTGGAATACATCTGTTATTTTATAATATAATGCAACTACTGAGTAAAATAAATTTAAAAGAATTTTCAGCAACTTTTATGGGGTAAATATACTCTGTTAGGCATATAATAATGTTATATGCTTAAGTGAGAGAAAATAAAACTTTATATTACTTTCTCTAATATAATACCACCAAAGAAAATCATCCTGATGTAACTCAATGAAGACAAAAGCAATGAGACTTCTTTTTTTTCCTGCTTTTTATTTTTTCTTCTTCCATGTACTAGTCTATCTGAAATGATACTTCTTGATTGAGAAACAACGCAACCACACCACTAGCTGTCTGCCAGTAGAATAAATGCAGATATTGTGTTATTTTCCCATTATGAAATCTGAAGAGGTGGTCTAGTCATGCTGAGACAATAGGAATTGCATGGTTCTGTCTGAAACTAAATTAGCAACCCTCCAAGATTTTGTCAAGATCTGTCATCATGCATAGAAATGAGGAAAACAGAGAATCTTTTTTTTCCATTTACCATCTACGCTGAACTGAAGTATAAAATAATGTACGTGGCTATTCATATAGTGTGCATACCTAACTTTATGTGATATGGAACAGGAGGTGCTATTGGGCTGTCAAAATCTGTGCTCACACTCGCCTCTGATATGCCAGCATCACTCAGGCTTAATTCAGAGTTCTTATGCCACAACCACTCTCTTGAATAATCATAAAACTTGGACATACGTGCATACACCACAAAGACCAAGTGTGCTGTTTTGCAGAGTGTAGTGGAATCTATAAGGCTTGGGATCTTGTGAAAACAGCAGCCCTGATAAGCAGAGAGCTTTGGGCACATCTGTAAATGGATCCTTGCATTTGCCTGAGTGGAGAGGGAGGTTGAGATTGCTATGCGTGGAGTGGCTATTATTCAAAACCAGCAACATTAAAATGTTTAGAAAATGGCTGTTACCAGTACACATGAAAAATGGGAAGTTACTTACCTGAATGATTGAACAGTCAACAAAAGAATGAAACCCATTAGAAGTTTCAGGGAGATTCTGCATTATAAGAACTTCAATGTGAAATATTTGACAGGCAAAGACAACAGACTTAAAACATACCTCAGTGGGGCTGATGTAGCCCATCAGAAGTCCTAGTCAACAGGCTCAGTGGTTTATGAACTATACAACAACAGCATGTGAACAGATGCCATCTGAGGTTCCACTGGATTTGGTGGTTCTGGGATGGCCTCACAGCTTCTAGTTCTGCCTCTAAAATAATCTCCAAGCATCATCAGTACCCCTCCTTCTAGAGAGATGAGCTGGAGAAGGTCGTTTTCTCAGCTCCTACTTTGGTGAAGGGGTAAGGCGCCAACTCTGACTGGTCCCCTCCTCTGTGTTTGACACATGCAGGCTCTGATGTACACACCCAACCTCTAAAAAAGGAGGCAGAAGGCTATAGTCACTCAATCACTGGTCCGAGAGATTGTGCCTAACGAGCCCTGCAAACTTAAACTGGGGGCTTTAGCTTCTCTGAGTCTGTTTCCTCACCTATAATTAAAGTGAAATTTAGACTAAATGAACATGTAGGGACTACTAACCTTATTTCCAACAGTAAATTTTGGAAATCGAATCATGGCTATGGATCATGGATTATGGAGCAGCTCCAACATGTTCCAGATAGATTTAACTTCTCCTACTCTGAACCACAGAATAGCACTTAATTTTCACCCCTTAGAGAATAACTGAGTAACATTACTGATGGGAAAAAAAAAACTGAGCAAAGGGGAATAGTTAGCATAAGACAGGAAACATCAAATTGTCATCTCGTGTACATAGCATTTTGTATACACACGTGGGGTATACAATATGTGTGGATATCTAAACACTCACACACTCATACATTCCCTAGGTTAATGCAGACATCTACCTGGTAAAGTATACTTCTTCGATTGTGTATACAAAGTGGCCTTTTCTTTTAGACTAAAACATGATGCACCCAGAGGTACGTCATTTAAAATATTAAAAATATTTTAAAATATGAGTCAAGTTTAAAAGTCCAAAGAGCCTGATTCCCCTAGCCGGTCATGTTAAGTCTCATGATAGGAAGCCTTCTTTTATTAACACATGCTATCTGCATGTGGTTGCAATTCAGTATTTATATTTGTTTTCATTCTGTGTCCCTCACAGAGGGTGGTAGAAAGGTTTAGGAAAAGAAGCAGGAAGCAAAACTGTAATTGGATTCTAGGAGAGGGAGTTGAGGCATTTCCTGTTTCTGCTTAACTTGTTTTTTCTTGACAGCATCATATACGATGACATTGCAATTTGCAGTTCTCAGAGTCAGTACTTTCTTGCTTTGAGGGTCTTGTCCTTCCTTTACTCCAGCGTATCATAGCTCATGGCCCTTTGAGCTGGGAGCCACCACCATCATGCCTAACTCATCTCTTTTTTGACTGAATGAAGCGAATGAATGAATGAGTGAAGCAGATAAAGCTGCATGAGCTATACTGCTTCGAATCCCTTTAGAAATGAAGTATGGTATGAAGGAAATACATAACACCAGGTCTAGCTGAGCAATCGGCACTCAAATTGTGCTTAAATCCCGTCTGCAGATAGATCTTAGTGAGGCAGAGTGGTGCTGGCCACAATGGAGTTATCCTCTTGATGTTGTCCCAGGGGAGATTTGGTCACCAACGCAGGAGGCAAGAACTGCAAGGGCTCAGGCAGGAACCACCACCTGCTTCAAAACTCTGCAGGCCTCCCTGGTCCCAAGTTCTATTCTGATCGCTAGAATCAAAGCTCTGTGAGATCAAGAACGTGATCTGCTTTGTTCACTATTCTGTGCCTAGTGCTTGGAACTATGCCTGACCCATAGTAGTCACTCAGTAAATATGTGTTCAATTGATTAATTAGTTAAAAGAAAAACACAATTAATTAAGTTAAGCATTAAGTTCTTATTAACACTTTAGCTCAGTTTGGGAGCACAGCAAAACCTTCACCTTCTACTCCAAGGACTTTTTTTTTTTTTTACAAGTATCACAACAAGTACTTCATTTTTCACAATTACAGAACCTTCCTTCTAGTCCTCCTGGGAACTGGAGGTGATTTGGAAGCAGAGTTGCCAGATGAAATACAGGATGGCTAGGTAAATTTGAATTTCAGCTAAACAGCAAATAATAATTTTTACATCAGTATATCCCAGTCAGTGCATGGGATCTACTTATACTTTAAAAAAATTCATTGCTCAACTAAAATGTAAATTTAACCGGGCTTCTTATATTTTTGTTAAATTCAGCCATCCTATTTCTTAACACCTAGAAATGCAGCCAGCTATTTACTCCAGCGTCTTTCTCCTGAGGCTGTTTACCTATTTTCAGGATCTAAGATAGCATGCATACTCCCTCACTCTCTTACACAAGGCCAAATTCCATTCCACTAGAAACACTCTCCCATCTTTCATCAGCAAATACAAGGTATGTTAGCAAGTGACCACTAGGGCCCAGGGCAAGCCCAAGGATGCAGTATCTGCCCTTGCTTTGCCTTCAGAGCAACAAGCTGCCTGTTCTCCTCTATCTCTCAGCTTTTCTAGAGAGGTGGCAGGTGCCAGTCTATCATGTCCCCTCACCTGCAGAGGCGCATATCAAGTTCCCCAAAGAGTCCTGCTGAAGCTCTTCTCACTGGGCTTAGAAAGAGAGAGATAGACCCCCTCCCAACATTATCCAGGTCTCATAACTCTGAGACCCGAAATTCATTTGACACTTTATCATGAGACATCTTTGCTTTACCTGCAAAGCCCCTTCCCTTTCTCTTTTACTCAGTACAAATTTTAACATAAACGAATCCTTAATGAGAACAAAAGCATCCCTGGCTAAGAGCCATGGAGAAGGCCTTAGTTTTAATCCCTCAGAAGCAGACTTGCAGACCAGGACTCACATGCAAGTGGTTTATTAGGAGGCCGATCCCAGGAAATATCAGCAGGGGAGTGGAGAAGGGAGACAGGAAAGGGAGAGCAGCTAAACCAGCATGCGTTATCAAGCGCAGTATCACTGCAGGCTACTCGAGCTCAAGCCCACTGAAGAGCCTGGGGAGACATGGTAGGGCATGCACTTCATGGATGAGAAGGAAGCTCAGGTAGGTATCCACTGACTCCTTATTGTTACTGAGTGATGCCACCAAGGGCACGAATTCCAACATTTCTGTTTTGCTTGTGTGGATGAAAGGTTCCAGCTGGCTGACAGAAGCCCTCAGGCAGAATCACAGCTATCCTAGGAGGCAGCATTTACAGGTGAGTACAGAGGTAGTGGGCAGGGCACGACAGCTCCTGCACGTTGAAAAATGAGGGTTGTCTTCAGAGTTGATCGCAGTGGTCCAAAGAAGGAAATAATCCAGATATCTGAGCATACACTATCACAAGCATCAGGGCCTTTTAAAATATATGCTGTAAAATCATTGTGTCCCCCTCTCATCAGCAATTTCATACCATTTTGACTTTTATCGAATTAATTTCTCTGAGCTTTCACCCATATAGGATGCCTGCTACTCAATTCTACCAGCAACACCCCCACACAAGTTAAAAATCATGACATTGTAATGAGGCCAAGCTCCCTGAGCCAGCTTCATTGTGTATGAGTTTTTCTCTCCGATGGGACTGTTATGCTCAAGAAGTTCCTATTACTCATGGGAATACTGCTAGTGTATATTTGGCTGTTATGTTCAAATGCAGTCATACCAACTTCTCAAGTTTACCTTTAGCAAGGGCACAGTCTATTGCATAATGCAGAGCTAGACACTAATGGTAGGTTTGTTCTAAATGAGAACATTGATGTCCAGAGAAAATGGGCTTCAGTAACCCTCCGTGACCTTTGGCACATGAAGCCAGGGGAGAGGGATTTGTTATAGCTAGCAGACCTTGTACAGTTGTGGGGAAAGCTGGGGAAATGAAGGTGCTGGGGGAAAGCTGCAAGATGGGGGAAGTCAACATCCAGTCAATTGGAGAAGCCAAGGGTGCTCAGCCATGCAAGAGAAGTATGAAGGGAAGGTTCATGGAGAAGGAAGCACGTCCCTGGGGTTGTGGCCTCTGTGGTCTGCAGTCAAGCCTGTGGTGCTGCGCCTTGGGCTATGCTTGGTCAATGAGACAAGCAGGAAAGAAGAACAAGACGCAGAGTGGAGGAGAGTGAGACTAAGCCAGAACTTGCCAGCATCTCTGCGACTGTCACCACATGGAATGGTGACAACCTTCAGAGAGGAATGGCTGCTGCTTTGCTGCGACCTTCAAAACTCACTCCTCTTTGAGCCAACCCAACCAGAATCACACAGGGCAGGGGATTCCTGGAAATGGAATTCCAGCTTAACCAAGTTGAAACGTTATACACAGTTTCTTTACAACTGAATTAGGGATAGCAACGCTAACAATCTCCTTCACAACGATGTAACATGAATAGTGTAACATGATGTAACATTTCAGATATGTATGTATTAGCCTTTTCCTTCACATATTTGTACCAGAATATTTCGCACTGTTGTTGGGGAGGAGGGAGATGGCAGCAGTCATATTTATGTTTGCCTCTAATCTGTAACAGATAAGAAGGTATTTTACTATTTCTAGTGTCGTCTTCTTTTTCTGACTTTGAGTAGTGTACCAGAAGTTTTAGGGAGTCTTTATTTCAATTTATTGAAAGGAAATTACTTAGCTACAACCATTTACCTCCTTGGCTACATAAAATTGGCTAGCTAAGAAAGTGATGTTAGAGGCAAAGAGCTTTAAAACTTTCTCTTTAAAAATTCTGTTCTCTGTTGCAAATGTTTTGTATGAATTTGAGAAGTCACATGAAATTCCTATACGTTGAGTAAAAATATCCAACTTTCCATCTTGAAGAATAATGAGTCAAACTGATTGGAATGGATGTGGCTCAGAACAGGCCTGATGGAACTGAAAAGAAGGGATAAACTAGTCCTTTCTCAGGCACAGCTGTCTCTCTAATGGTCCTGAAAGAAAACTGTACTGGCCCCATTCGGAAAACAACAGTTTGCTCTAATAATCCCTCTTATTAAATATTCACAACCTATCCCAAAAGACATCAGTTGCTAAGATCCACTTAATCATGATGTTCATACAGAATTCCAGTGTGTGTGTGTGTGTGTGTGTGTGTGTGACAAAGTCATGCTCTGTTGCCTAGGCTGGAGTGCAGTGCTGCGATCCCGGCTCACTGCAGCTTCCACCTCCTGAGTTCTAGCTGTTCTCCTGCCTCAGCCTCCTGAGTAGCTGGGATTACAGGCATGTGTCACCCCTGGCTAATTTTTGTATTAAAAATAATAGAGACATGGTTTCACCATTTTGGCCAGACTGGTCTCAAACTCCTGACCTCAGGTGATTCGCCCACCTCAGCCTCCCAAAGTGCTGGGATTACAAGCGTGAGCCACCGCGCCTGGACCAGGATTCTTTTCATTGCGTGTGTAATTCTAATACTGTATGGATATAGCAGTGATGAACTAACAACACTGGAATTTAAATTTGGGGAAATTCTTTAAATAATTTTAAATGATAAGACTATAGATAGCCCTAGGAGTCAGTCATCAAATGTTCATTAAGCACCTACTGTCTGCCAGTTGCTTCATGAGATACTGACTGAGATGTAGAAAGGGTCACTTCCTTCCAAGCATAGCTTCTTACAAGTTGATGCTCTAGTTGACTTAAAATACTCTCTCACATGTAGGTACTGACATAATTTTTAAAACGAACTAAATGTTTAACATTTGAGTTACATTTTTGGACAGACAGTGACATTTCTTAAAAGAAGGAGAGGTTTATAACCCATCAGTTGCTCTATGAAACTCTTTTGAGATGTTATATTTGTGAAAAGGTGCTCGACATGGAAAAACAGTATTCTAATAGTAGAGCATAGCATAGTTAAATATCAAAATTTGGTTGGCCCAAAAATGCAGACATCCCTGAAAAATATCTTCTACCTACAGTTGCCAGGTTTAGCAAATAGAAATACAAGATGCCCAGTTAAATTTGAATTCCAGTTAAAAAAACAGGTAACTTTTTTAGGATAAATATATTCTATACATTATTTGGGATGTACTTATACTAAGACCGTATTATTTATCTCATATTCAAATTTGACTGAGAGTCCTGTATTTTATCTGGCAACCTTACTGAGAAGAAAATGAGTGACAAGGTAGGACACAATCACCCAGGTCAAAAGAATTGCAAGGGACAGATCACCAGGTATTGGAGGTGTAGGGGGTGGGCGGTCTATGAAGAAACCATAAGAGCATGAAGCCAGCTGTCAGGTAACAACTTTTCTACATCCCTTACCCCTTTAACCTTTTTTGACTCCCCTTAGTAAAATCACAAACTTCAGTTTTCAAGCTAATAATAGAAGACAAGACATGGTTGGTATAAAAAGAAAGTAGAAAAGCAATGCCCTTCCCCTACCTTGAGCAGCCAGTCCATAGCAGGCCCCAGACAAGGTGAAAGAAAGAACGAGTGAACTATAAATCAGATTCAGAATTCTGACACACATGATTTGATATCATAAATTCTGAATTGAGACCATGATTGTCTTGCCAAGTGACAAGGAATTTTACTACCTAGGAATCAACAGAAAAGTCACAGACAAATCAAGTTTTCATTTAGGGGCAGGGAAAAACTATCTGCACTGAATAAAACCTAAGGGTCAGTGAGAGATCAAAAACAAAAAAGGACATTATGATTCCAATTCTGTCTTTTCTATCCCATGAATCCACCAAGCCAGGTTCCGTGGGTGAAAAACTGCAAAGCAAGGGAAGAAACTGATAAGATGGATCGGGAACGGCGGTTACTGGGACACACAAATGTTCATACCCAGACACCTGCTTTCTAAGCAAACCTGCCTCCACCGTGGCATGTCATAGCCTAACTGAGGTCACTTACGTCCCAATGCATAATATATGTAAACATATATAATGTAATGTGGTTAGTGTCACGATTGCAAGGTGGGATGGAAAAGGATTTGTAGTTATATGCAGGAGAAGCCTTCTGTGTAGGCCATATACGGCCTCTGAGAAGTTGGCCAACCCTTCAGATACAGCTCGGCCTGCTCATTTGCCCAGAAAAAGCCACATAAACCAGAACAATCTGATCTCTGAATTATCCTGATGATCACGGGGAGGACAATATCCCAACTAGTAATGGGCTTCAGAACTTTTTAATAACCAAGGAGAAATGTTTATTTTACACTTGCTTTTCCTGAAAATATCCTCGAACACAGAAAACACTTAAGGAAGGCAGTCCTGCAATAAAATGTGAGGAATCAGGTTGACATACTACATGCCCCTATATCCTATTATGTAAAGAAAAGTTACTTTAATAAAATGAGGATGACATTATTTTAAAGCATTATTGTTATTACTGATATTGTATAAAACTAGTACAAACACTATTTTTAAGAAAATTTATGGTAGGGCATGAAATGAAACGTACAAGTCTCTGACTCATATATCCCATCCTCAATTCCATTTAATTCTCCAGAGACAATCATACTAAACAGCTTCTGTCGGGTTGGTCAGGTAACCACATAACTCTCCGTGATGAACTTAGGCTTCTAGGTTTTTTAAATTTATTTTGGCTTCTATTAAAAAGTGACAAGTTATTTTTACTATCCCCATCTCCACTCCTACTTCTTTCTCTTGATATCTGAAAGTTAAATGATGATATGATTTCTCTTATTTGTTATGATTATACATGTCAATCATATACTTAAAAATCTCTTTGCTATTGTATCAGTTACACATGGTATTGACTCTCCACAAGTTATTTTAGTTTTGTCAATTCTTTTTCATTCAAAATATTTAAATTCTGTCCCATAACCATGATTTAGTCTTCCTTACATTATCCCTTGATTAATTCCAAATTAAAAGAAAAAAAAACAACTAAATTTACACAGTTGGGACCATGTTAAAGTTATTTACTGTTGAACCAAGTAGCATGAGTGGAAGGGAAAGGAAACATGCTATCTCTTCAAGGGCATCACCTACCAGCTGTGTACATCACTGCTATCTACATACTACTGGCCAGAATCTAGTCACATGACCGTAGTCTGCTGCAAGGGATGGTTAAAAATGAAGCATTTATTTTAAAAAATCATCAGCCTAGTTAACAGGAGTCTCACCCAGAGCTCTGAATACTTGGGCAAGGCATGTAAACTGGCAGATTTCTCTTCACCTTGAGTGAAGAAGAAGCTGTCCAACAGGTTTCCCACAAAGGCCAGGCTGAGAAGTTATCTCTGGGTTGCTGGCATCTGCTTTAGAAACCCTTGGCTCACTCAGCTCCTCTCATTTCTTAAGAGAACAGTGCTCTGTGTTTTACCTGGCCATAAATGTCAGACTTCCAGTTAGTTTGCATATGGAGGAGGGGGTGGGGTGCTATCTTGCAGCTGTCAAGTAGACTTTAAAAATGTTGCTTTTGGCCAGGCATGGTGGCTCATGCCTGTAATCCCAGCACTTTGGGAGGCCGAGGCGGGCAGATCACTTGAGGTCAGGAGTTCGAGACCAGCCTGGTAAACGTGGCAAAACCCTGTCTCTACTAAAAATATAAATTAGCCGGGCATGGTGGCGTGCACCTGTAATCCCAGCTACTTGGAAGGCTGAGGCAGGAGAATCACTTGAATCCAGGAGGTAAAGGTGGATGTTGCAGTGAGCTGAGATGGTGTCTCTGTACCCCAGCCTGGATCACAGGATGAGACTAAAAAAAAATGTTGCTTTCTGTCCCTCCACCCAATCTGGCTTTTTGAAACTGGCAATTCTGACAGTAGCCCTTTCATTTAGCCTCCTCCTAAATATACTCTGGGCTAAACCTTGTTCCACTTAATATTATCCATTCATTAAGTGGAACAAGGTTTACAATATTCCATTCATTCTCCCTAATCAAAAATTGGATTTGTTACTCTAGTCTGATGATCCTCCCTTCCCACCCCTACCTCCCAATTTACCTTCCTGTCATGTATTTGTTCTCCACCGTAATTCTGCACTGTCACTTCAATGCATTTGAAGAAAGAGGGGGAGCAAATACATCTGTTCAGTCTTCTTGTAAACCATTAGGCCACTTCGGAACCAGAGACAGTAATCTCATTCAATCTTCATGCTTTTAGATGAGAAAACCAAGACCCAGAGATTGATGGGTGACCTAAAACACAGCCAGACAGTTAAGTCCCAAATTGGAAATAAAAATCAGGAATCCTGACTCCTGATGTTTTGTTTATATTATATTACCATGCCCATAAAATTTACATTATATATCTTATTCAAAATTTGTGGGTATAGGCCAATTGTGGTGGCTCACGCCTATAATCCCAGCACTTTGAGAAGCCAAGGTAGGCAGATCGCTTGAGGTCAGGAGTTTGAGACCAGCTTGGCCAACATGCAGAAACCTCATCTCTACTAAAAATACAAAAATTAGCTGGGTATGGTGGCAGGCACCTATAATCCCAGCTACTTGGGAGGCTGAGGCAGGAGAATTGCTTAAACCCAGGAGGCATAGGTTGCAAGGAGCTGAGATCATGTCATTGCATTCCAGCCCGGGCAAGAAGAGTAAAACTCCATCTCAAAAATAAATAAATAAATAAATAAATAAAAGCCGGGCATGGCGATGCATGCCTGTAACTTCAGCTACTCCGGAGGCTGAGACAGGTGAATCACTTGAACCCAGAAGCAGAGGTTGCAGTGAGCCAAGATCATGCCGTTGTACTCACTCTGAGAGTGAGACTCCATCTCAAAAAAAAAAAAAAAAATGCTGTGGGTATAGGTAGGCTAAAGAGGTAAATGTGATCTAATCTCCCTCTGTAATGTGGTGAACAGCATTTTGTACTATAGTGGAGTGCTATGCTACTGAGCACCTAATACAGGCATACCTCAGAGAGAGTAACATGTTCTATTCCAGACCATTGGAATGGTCACAATAAAATAAAATGAGTCACACAAAATTTTGTTCTCCAGTGTACATAAATGTTATGTGTATACGATACTGTAGCTTATTAAGGGCACAATAGCACTATGTCTAAAAAAATGTACCTACCTTAATGTAAAAAATACTTGATTACTAAAAAATACTAACAATTATCTGAGCCTTCAGTGAGCTGTCATTTTTTGATAGTGGCGCATCTTGCCTCTATGGTGATGGCTGCTGACTGATCAGGGGGTGGCTGCTGAGGCTGTGGTGGCTGTGGCAATTTCTTAAAATAGGACAACAAAGAAATCAGCCACATTAATTGACTCTTTCACAAAAAATTTCCCTGTAGCATGCAATGCTATTTAATAGCACTTTTCCCACAGTAGAATTTCTTTTAAAATTAGGGTCAATCCTCTCAAACCCTGCCACTGCTTTTATCAATTAAATTTAGGGACTATTCTAAATACTTTGTTGTTATTTCAACAATGTTCACAGCATCTTCACCAGGAGCAGATTCCATCTCAGTAAACCAGTTTCTTTGCTCATCCATAAGAAGGAATTTCCTCATCCATTCAAATTTTATCACAACACCAATTCAGTCACATCTTTAGGCTCCAATTCTAATTCTAGTTCTTTTGCCATTTCCACCACATTTGCAGTTGCTTTTTCCACTGAAGTCTTAAACTCTCCAAAGTCATCCATAAGAGTTAAAGTCAATTTCTTCATGTTGATATTTTGACCTCCTCCTATAAATCACAAATGCTTTTTAATAGCATCTAGGATAGTGAATCCTTTCCAGAAGGTTTCCAATGTACTTTGCCCAGATTCGTCAATGGAATCACTATCTATGGCAGCTATAGCTTATAAAATGTATTTCTTAAATAATAAGATTTGAAAGTCATAACTGACTCCTTGATCAATAGGCTGCAGAAGGAATGGTGTATTAGCAGGCATAAACAGTGACAATCTCTTTATACTTGTCCAGTACAGCTCTTAGGTTACTAGATCATTGTTAATAAGTGATAATAT
Organism: Cheracebus regulus; assembly: GCA_963574635.1. Lineage (NCBI taxonomy): Eukaryota > Metazoa > Chordata > Mammalia > Primates > Pitheciidae > Cheracebus > Cheracebus regulus. The sequence continues at coordinate 84,926 of CAUYQU010005186.1, forward strand.
TTTGAAAGGAATCTTTTGTTTTTCTCAGTAGTAGATCTTAACAGTAGGCTTTAAATATTCAGTTAATCATACTATAAACAGATGTACTGTCATTCAGGCTTTGTTGTTCCTTTTATAGAGCACAGGAAGAGTAGATTTAGCATAATTCTTAAGGACTCTAGGAACTCCAAAATGGTCAATGAGCATCGGCTGAAACTTAAAGTCACCCACTGCATTAGCCCCTAACAAGAGACTCAGGCTGCCCTTTGAAGTTTTGAGGCCAAGCTATGACTTCTCTTTTCCAGCGATGAATGCCCTGAGTGGCATCTTCTTCCAGTATAACGCTGTTTCATCTATGTTGAAAATCTGTTGCTTAGTGTAGCCACCTTAATCAGTAAACTTAGCTAGATCTGGCTAACTGGCTATAGCAGCTTCTATATCAGCACTTACTGCTTTACCTGTGCGTTTATGTTACAGAGATGGCTTCTCTCATTAAATCTCAGGAACCAACCTCTGGTAGCTTCATATTTTTCTTCTGTTATTTCCTCAGGTTTCTCATCCTTCACAGAACTGAAGAGAGTTAGGGCATTGATCTGGATTAGGCTCTGGTTTAAGGAAATGTGTCTGGTTTGATCTTCTGTCCATACCACTAAAACTTTCTCCGTATCTGCAATAAAGCTTTTTCACTTTCTTATCATTCTTGTGTTTGCTGGAGTAGCACTTTTAATTTCCTTCAAGAACTTTTCTGTTGCATTTTCCACTTGGCTGTTTGGCACAAGAGGCCTAGCATTTGGCCTGCCTTGGCTTTCAACATGCCTTCCTCACAAAGCTGAATCATTTCTACCTTTTGATTTAACATAAACCTGCCATTTTTTCTTTCACTTGAACACTTTAAGGCCATTGTAGGGCTATTAACTGGCTTAGTTTCAATACTGTCATGTCTCAGGGAATAAGGAAGCTCCAGGAAAGGGAGAGAGACAGGGGGATGACAGGTGAGTGGAGTCATCAGAACACACACAATTAAGTTTGTGACCTTTTAGGAGCACAGTTTGTGGCACCCCAAAACAATTACAAAAGAAATGTCAAAGATCACTGACCACAGATCACTATAAAAGATAGAAGAATAATTAAAAAGTTTGAGACATTGAGAGAATTATCAAAATGTGACACAGGAACACAAAGTGAGCACATGCTCTTTAAAAAGTGGTGCCAATAGTCTTGCTCAATGCAGGGTTGCTACAAACCTTCTATTTGTAAAAAGACACAATATCTGCAAAGCACAATAACACAAGTGATGCCTGTATATGCTACCCATCACACTAGGCACAGAGAACACAAAGATGGATAGCTAATTCCCTGGAACCTCAAGGAGCACACACAGTTTCAGGACCATGACAAACATATAAACAGCTGGCCTTAATATACTGTTGTAAATTACAAGACAGATGTATGCAGCAAGCACTAAATGAGCACAGAGAAGGAACTCAGGTGATCTAAGAAAATTCCTTGAAGATTATAAAAATAGGGTATAATGGCTAGTCTTATGTGTCAATTGGCAAGACTATAGTACTCAGTTATTCAATTAAACACTAACCAAGATGTAGCTGCGAAGCTATTTCGTACATGTGATTAACAACTACAATCAGTTGACTTGAAATAGAGCAGATCACCCCTGATGATCTGAGTGAGGCTCACCTACTCAGCTGAAAAGGCTTTAAGAGCAAACCAGAGGTTTTCCTGAGGAAATTTCACATATATGCTGCAGTTTCAGCCACTGGCAGGGTATTTCCCACTGGCCCGCCTGCCCTGTGGATTTTAAGCTTGTCAGTCCCCAGTTCTATGGATCTTGGATCTGTCAGCTGCCATAATCACATTTACACACACACACACACACACACACACACACACACACACACACACACACACACAAACTCATACTGACTTCTGGTTCTGTAGAACTACTCTGTCTGTGAACCATAACTGATAAAGTTGGGGAAAATTGTAGCCAAGCAAAGGAAAAATGAATATCAAAAAAGTCTTTTAAAACTGACTCTGTTCATTTGGATATAACTAATGCAGAAAGCCGTTTGTAGTCACAAACTAATTTTTCCCCAACTAAACCAATTAAATCTAATACTTACATTAGTTAAACCAGACAGAAAAGTGGGTTCTCTTGGCAGGTTTTTGAAAAGGGGTTTCAGTTATTATTAGACTCCAGAAAATTACCAAGTTTGGAAAGAAGATATTCAGACTTATTAAAAAATGAAGTTTTCTCAGCATGTATAACCAAACAGAACAAAACCTCTTTGCTCAACCATAATTTTACATTTTATAATGAAATCCTTCCATAAAATAATAACTTCCAATTTTGACCACCCTTTGAGTCAACCAAGATTCATTTTTGTTCTAACTTACAAATAAGTATAAATAATTATGCATTAAACCTCACATCAGGGATGAATTTGTGTGTGTTTTTTTTTTCAAATATCTTCCTTTCCTTTGAGATATATGAGTTTCATTAATTAAAGCCACCTAGGCTTAAAAACACTCCCTATAGCAAACATTGCACTACTTTAAAAAAAAGTATGCATCCTGCGTCTATCATACCATTTAGGTCATTTAAGAAGAGACCTAAATAGACAGTGTAAAAAGACAACAATGTTAAATGTCCAATGTAAATAAACAAAAACATTAAAATTCCATGTTAATTTTTATATGAGTATTTGAGTACTATTATTTTTTAATTGAATTTATCAAAATTTATATTGTATAACTAAACAATTATGAAAAAAGTATGGAGACAAATTATGTGCTTTTCGAAACTCTTTAATAAAAGATTTGCTTTTAAACCAATGTGATATGCTGTATTGAGTGCTTTTTAGTCAGTACCATATGAAAGTCAAATTGCTACCATATTAACATGCATAACTCCCCTTTGATTTCTGATGTGGAAAGAGGTGGTAAATGGCAAATCAAAGAGTCATCAAAAGCTCCTTTTGTATGATTGTTAAGTGCTTTAGAGCACAAGACAGAGTGGAAATACAATTACACTAAAATATTGTTCTTTAAGGATTTCTGCTAACTGAAGCTGGTTGTATAGGTTTATGAAAACATAACTTAGAGGCAGGAAGCTTTCTGTGGTATGAAACACAGGTAGATTATGAAGACAAGTCCAAAATATGTAGCTATATTCTTTCTGTTTTTGAGACAGTCTTGCTCTGTCATCCAGGCTGGAGTGTAGCAGCACGATCTCGGCTCACTGTAGCCTCCGCCTCCTGGGTTTAAGCAAAGCCCCTGCCTTACAGCCTCCCGAGCAGCTGGGTTTACAGGCGCCTGCCACCACACCCAGCTAACTTTTGTATTTTTATTAGAGACAGAGTTTCACCACATTGGCCAGGCTGGTCTCGAACTCCTAACCTCAGGTGATTCACCCACCTCAGCCTCCCAAAGTGCTGGGATTACAGGCATGAGCCAACTCACTCAGCCATGTAGCTACATTCTTTAAGACATGTTCAAACTCTGTGCATGTATTGTACTTTTTATCTTAAAAGAGGGTAGCACACTATCCCTTGACTGTATCTGGTTTCCCCAAATAACAAATGTAATTTGTTTGGCTTATGCATTAAAAATAAAGTTTCTGATTTAGCTTCTCTAAAACCATACATACATTGATAATTTTTTTACTTCTCTTGAAAAATCATATTTGCCAATGATGAAATAGAATTGCTATTGAAAACAGTGGACTTCAGCTAAGTAGCAGTTGCCTTTAGAAAGGCATGTATTTTCCTGATGGCGGAGTTTCTCACTTCTTTTTTCTGTTCCTCTCCCTCCTTCTTCTCCTCCTTCCTCTTCTTTCTTTCCCTCCCTACCCTTCTCGCTCTTTGCAATGTTTTTCCTTAGCCCACATGTCTGATTTTATTCATTTATGTCCCTGGTCTCTAGGGCATACCATTCCATGCCACAAATATTACTATTATTCTGTTTTTACTTCCCATCACAAAGACGGTAGCAAGTATTATACCAGTTCCTGTAACATTCTTTCTTTTGGATATTAAAAAAATAATTTTAGTTGTGTTCAATAATAAGGGCTATTCATTATTTCAAAGATAAAATTTTAAAAAGAAAATTTTGATTGAAAAATTATATAATGCACTGTTCATTTATCCAGTAGAGTATCACAAAACCATTAAAAAGAAAAAAATGAGAAAAATGTTTAAAATATATCACTAAGTGACAGAAAAATGTTGAAAAATATTATGTATGAAAAAATACTGCTATGATTATTCATAAGAATTTTTTAACAGTAGGCAAATATATAACTGAGAATGTGGATGGGGGTATGTTGAGGAGAAAGATTTTTTATTATACATTTATCCTTCTTTATGCTTTAGACTTAGCACTAGCATAAATTATGTTTAAAATGAAGAACCACTTTTAAGCTCTAAAAATAAACACCATTTAAAAATAATATTTTAAAGCCTATTCATTCAGGAATCATTTCTTTAGTTCATTACTGGAGAAGTTTCTCTGATTGTGTAGAAAATAATAATGATATTTTATATGTATGTATATCACTTTATTTGTGTAACATTTTCACATACATTATTATCTAATCTGGTCTTTATAGTAACCCTTTAAGGTAGGCATGTAGATATTATACTCATTTTTTTTTTTCCAAATAAGTACAAAGAGTGAGAGGGTTGAGTAACCTACGTAAGATCAACAGCCAAACAGATAACCAGAATCACACCAAGTATATCTGTCAGGTGAGGCTAGGTTATGTGGTAGTAACGAAAATCCTTTACATCTCAGTGGCTTCAAAGCACAAAGTTTTGTTTGGTTATGAGAAGCAGTTTTGCTCTGTCGCCCAGGCTGGAGTGCAATGGCACGATCTGATCTTGGCTCACTATAATCTCCGTGTCCCGGGTTCAAGCGATTCTCATGCCTGAGTCTCCTGAGTGGCTGGAACTACAGGCACTCACCACCACACTCAGGTAATTTTTTTGTATTTTTAGTAGAGATGGGGTTTCACCATGTTGGCCAGGCTGGTCTTGAACTCCTGGCCTCAAGTGATCCACTTGTCTTGGCCTCCCAAAGTGCTGGGATTACAGATGTGAGCCACCATGCCCAGCCTTTAAAAAAAAAAAATTATTTATTTTTTCTTGTTCTTGTCTAGTGACAGGTGGCTAAACTCTGTTCCATACTGTGTTCACTCTGGGGCCCAGGCTGACAGAATAGCCGCTGTAGAGAATATTGCTAGCCATCATGGCAACGGAAACCCCATCACATTGTAATGAAAGCCTTAGCCCTACTACTCACAACCCATTGGCCAAAACTGGTTGTAAACTCTGTCCAATCACAAGAGCTCCAATAAATGCAATCTTACCATATACCCAGAACTGGAGGGGCAGCGTGGCTAGAATAATTAGTAAACTTAAATGACTAATACTCCAAAGCCTCTAACTGAAGTTCTCTTATAATAAATTATTAGAACTACAAAGATTTATAGATTCTCCATATTTAAAACAACACTTTCATTTAAAACTACCCTGACACAAATGAGTTAAAAGTATGTGAGCATAATACTAATTTATTTTATATAATTCCATCAGTGTCCTGTTTTTTCCCTTACATTTCATCAGATTATTGCTGCTAGTAAGTGTTTTGTCCTTCAGTAGACAGGAGGCAACACTGAAGTTGAGCGTCTCAGTGCCTACTTAGCCACGTCAAGTACAGAATATTAGTAGAAGGATATGCCAGCTGCAGCCCGTAGATAGCATACCACACTGCACAGTACATACTATAAACAAGGATTCTCCAAACATTCACAGGCTCTTAACCTCAATCACGTATCCTCAATCAGATGTCAATTCGGTAGCACATTTTCTAAATAATGATGATGTAACATCCATTAGTAAATAGGAGACATCAATTACATTAAATATCATGCTTGGGCTGCCAGATCATTGTGAACAAAATACATTGATAAGCAATGTGCTTTTCAGCCAAGGGCAACCAATGAATGTGGTGAGTTATCAATGAGACATAGAGAAAGATGTTCTACTTTAGGGAATGTCAAAGCAGCTGTTAATCAGATGCAAGTAAATGAAGGATAGTTGACAAAATGTGAAGAGGAACAGGACCAACGGTCCAGATTAATAAAGTCCTTTTCAGAAAGGAAGCATTAGCAAACTCAAGGGACAGAAAGTTATGAGGTGTAAGAGCTACAACTGAGCAATTTACAACTAGATGAGTAAAGAGTAGACAGGCAGACCGACTGGGCAGGTGTTGTGATGGTCCAGACATGAGGGGAGAGTGACCTGGGATTAAAAGAAACACACAACTGGAATGGAGAAGAAGGGAGATTTTAAGAGTCATTTCAAAGGAAGAATCCAAGATTTGAAACTGGCTAGCTACAGACAGCCAGAGAAAGAAGTGGGGTTAAAACAAAAACTATTTTTTTCTCAATACATATATGCATGCATGTGTGTGCACACATACTTAAGCACACATGTGCAAAAACACAGACGTGACACTTGTTTACTGGTAATAATTGTGTCACAGACAGAAACAGACAGTCTAAAAGGTTTTGGTTTTCCCTGTTGGCAGGAAGATGTTCTCATGGGGTTTAATCTTGGTCATGGTGAGTCTATGGTGACGGAAGAACATGGCACGACATGTTTAAGTTTTGGGGACCATTATTTTTGCAAAACTTATGCTCAAAAGAGACCATGAGGTAAGAGTTATAGCTTTAGAAGTCATCATGTGGGAAGGTTCAGAAGTGTATTTTTAAATTACGGATCCATATGTTGTCTCTTACTACAAAACAGTTTACTTGAATTTCTTATGTATATATGTATTTTTTAAATTTTTGCCTTATGTGGCATTTATTCTATCTTGTTCAAGGAGGAGTCTGAGAAGACTTAAAATATTAAAACCATCCAAAGCAGAAGAGATAAAGGAGAAGGACATGCTTAAATGTATACATTATTCAAGCGATTCACTGAAGTCTTGACTGTAAAGATGATCTCCGGCAGGTCGCCAAGAGAAGGAGAAGGCTGGACTTGCAGAACATGCTGCTGTTGAGGAGGCGACGGACAGGCTCAGAGCTCACAGAGAGGTCAGACATGGAGAGACAAGCCAGCAGAACTCTCTCAGAAATACTGCTCTCCTGTTCGGATGGCCAGTTTTCATAGTTTAGAATATTTCTCAAAAAAGCGCTTGAATATAATGAAGTTCCCTCCGTTATAACAAGGCCATTTTTCATAGCTATTTGGGTAGATTCTCCAAAAGTGTGGTGTATTATCAGAAAGGAAAAAAAAAATCCCTGGTCTGGAGAGAAATAATCAGGGGAACATCAGAATAAACCAACTTGTTTAATTAAAAATCTATGGGTAACGAAGACCTTTCTCCAGATGGTTATGATCTTGTATCCCACATGTACAAACACCAGATTTATAATTTATGAATCAGATCATGATTTAGGAATTTATTAAAAAGGTAAACTAAGAAAGAAAGCCAAGTTTCACAATAGCTTCATCAGCTGAACATCATGTTTTCTGAGCAACGTGGAGAAATGCCTGCAAGCACTCTTTCTCCCCAAGGCCTCAAATGTGCTGCCAAATCCTTTGCTCACCTCTCTGTGTTGCTGAGTGAACTGAAGGGGAGAAAAACACAGACAAGGTCAGGACAGCCTCACAGAGGTGGCAAAGGTGTCCCGTTTTACTCGATGTTTGGGGTTCCTAAGCTGACATTCTAACCTCAGACATTATTTAGAAGAACATTAAAAATTTAGCTGAGTGAAGCTGCGTTTTCTGATTAGGGTCTTTTGCATGGCGACTTTTTAAATGAACTTGTTATTGACAATTCTTCTTTAATTGTTAGAGATCTTAAGTCATCCCCATTTCTTTTTTTCTTTTTCTTTTTTTCTAGATCATCTTTAGTACTATTAGGTTCTCTTAGAAATTGGTGCATTGGAATTCCTTGTGTGTTGAAAGGGTGTGATATAGGAGTTAAAAAGCTTCAATTCAGCCTCTTTTGAGTGTTTTGAACCACTTATGACTGTATGATAGAAAACTTACATTGCTTCATGGTTCAGATGCTGCATTTTAACATTGAACGTATTTTTAGATAAAACTTAAAATCTGTATAAATATTATTAAACATGCCTATGGATAAACAACTGCAATGGAATGTTTTATCTGTTAGAGTCCCAAGAGGAAACAAACAGCACTTTCAGAGTAATTTGAGTGTTTAACAGAGACTATTTACAAAAATGTGGGAAGGGTTTAGCAACCCCAGAGTTAGTGACATTCCCTGAAGTTAGCAAGCAGGCACTGTCAACATTTTCAAGCCAAAAGGCATGAAAAGAAAGCATAATTCCCAACACATGTAGACAACCACAAAAAGCAAACACCTCACCTTTACTTTCCTCTTCATCTTAGACATCCTGGGAGAGCTGCCCATTGCCCAAACCCAGTAAGAAGCCAGAAGGCACAGAGGCCCATTGAGACAGTCCATGCAGATCAGCTCTCTGGCAGAGAGAAAGGGAAGGAGGAGAAGAGTGGGTCTGGAAGGCAAATGGAAGACACTCGGCACAGATGTACTCATCGACTCAGAGGAGGGGTGTAAGTCAGAAAACAGGAATAGTCCTGATTGTGGCATTCTGAATTTCAAAACTGATAATGTAATGTAAGAAATGTATATCCAGTCCCCAGTTCCTGGCACAGAGCTCCTAAAATCCTTGTAAGCTCCTGAGTGATAGGAGTAAGAAGAACCTCTTTGGTTATTCATAATAAGGCTCTTTAACCTCACCCAAGATTATACTGATAAGATTACTCTTGGTGAGCCCCTAAATAGCTTCAGGATGAGGTCTGGTTGCCAGAGGATCCAACCATGTGATGAGAGGGTTGGCATTTTCAGCCCCATCTTCCACCCTCCAAGGAGGGGAGATAGGCTGTAGATTGAATTCAATCACCAATGGCCAATGACTTAATCAATCATGCCTATTTAATGGCACCTCCATAAAAACCCTACCCAGTGGAGTGCAGAGAGTTTTAGGGGTGCTGAGCGCATGCAGGTACAAGAAGTGTGGTGCTCCCAGAGAAGATTTGGGAGCTTCATGTCTCTACCTGCCCCATGCATCTCTTCTGCTTAGCCATTCCCAAATTGTGTCCTTTATAATAAACTGGTCATATTAAGTAAAGTGCCTTCCTGAGTTCTGTGAGCCATTCTAATAAAGTATCAAACCCAAGGAGAGTGTCATGGAACCCTCTGATCAGTCGGTTGGTCAGAAACACGGGAAGCCTGAATATGTGATTGGCATCTGAAGTGGAGGCCATCATCAGGGATACAGACAAAGTGTTAGAGACAAGCCCAGTGAAGGAAAAGAGCTGCTCTTGGCCATGCCCAGACTGCAAAAGCTTCTTTTTGATTGGAGGAAACAGGAAAAGGAAGAGGTGATAAGTAAAGGAAGATCTGTAGGCCCAGGAGTACAGGGGTCCATGACAATCTTCCAAAAGAAGCCACTCAGAAAGAGACAAAACCCAGAGAGAATGTATGTGCGCAGCCAGTGGAGGCATCAAGTAAAAAACTCAAGTGGCTGTAGGAAGCCAAGGGAAATCCAATGGACAGTGGAGGGGCCTGTGCAGACCTGGAGAGCCAATGCCCCATGCAAAGGTACAGCCCACCCATGCAAAGGTACAGCCCCAGCCAGCTGGCCGCTCCCATACAAGAATGCAGACACTGAGTTATGGCATTTCCCATTTTTCTAAGAGAAATCTGAAAAATAGATTATTCAAGTAACACGTCCAGATTCTTAGAACTTTGTGGGCTAAATAAAATGCGTCTGTAGAACGAATTTAGTCCAGTGCCTGCTCACAGACAGATGGAGTCCCAGGGGCTTGCTGTGCCCTAAGCAAGCCACCAAAGCAACAGGAGATTTGCTAGACCTGAGGGGCCACACAGACAGGAATGAAGAGCACATCAAAGCAGACTTAGTGTCAAGAAACAACTGGGTCCTTTCACCCATGCCCGGTTCCACACAAGCTTCCAGAAATGTTGATACAACCCCAGGAAGGGAAAGAAACACCCAAACAATTGAGCTTAAAGTTCCACGCCATGTCAGCAGAATCAGGACTCAAAAAGGAAACAGTGTTGTAGAAAAATAAAGTGGTCACTACTCATCTATATTCCCTCATTCCTTTCAGTAAGATTTGGCTCTAAATTTGCAAGGCATGATCTAGGTTTCTTGCCGATCAGTTCCATGATCCTATTGAGGGGATGTAAGCAGAGTTGGTCACTAAGATTTTCCTGCATCTGTTCTACACAAACTATGGCCCGTTGAGCTTCTGCTGATGGAATTTCAGGTGCTAATGCAGGGACCTACCAAGTTCATCCACAATCCTGAGGCAGACGTCTGTGGGTAAAAGATATCTACCTTGAGATGATTGTGGTTCTGGCTCCACAGTGGCCATAATTCACTGTGGGACCTAGGATGAGATGTGTCTTCCCTGCTTGGCCCCAATACTCTGGTCATAAACTGTGAGGTGCAAGAGTCAGACCCAGCCAAACACAGGTCCCATTCTGCTGTGGGATGCTATCGTCCTGTTGGTGGCCAGATGAGGGCATATTGGAAATGAATGAGCACTACACAGATGAGAACATGTACCATTATTTTTAACTGTTTCTTCCACACAGATTCCACCTCCCTTTTGCATAATAAGATTAAACATTTTCCTGCCTTTGTTGGCTACCTTAGAAACTCTTGGGATTAATACAATTTTTTTCCTGCATTTTCCCCTTTTCCGGTAGTCAGCAAATTCTCTGGAAGGTAGGTTATGAAAACAACCTATAGAATTTCACTTTCTATTTGTCATAGGATAATTTATACCCCTAGGAAAGAGAGCTTATTTTTTATTTTTCTTTCACTAGTAGAGTCTGAGATAAGGAATCATGTGTTTCCTTCTTATGATTTGGGCCTCCAAATTTTTTTGAAATCCTCTCACTAATCTTCGTGTCCCCAAATGGCTTCGAGCTCTTCAGCTTCCTGAAATTCTGTTTGCCATGTACGATATGCCTTAGTACCATATGTTTTTCCATCTTTTGATGACTTGTTTCAGCCTACAGGCCTAAAAATCTCTAAGTTAAATTCAAACATTCTGTATTATTGAACAATATAATGAAGCATTTCAATACTGAAACTCAAAGAACCCATGATGGAGAAATTAAGTACTCAATGGCAAGAAGGGTATAGTAAGAAATCTTAAAAGTAGAAATGTTTAAAAATTCAGGTTGGATGTGGTAGCTCATGCCTGTCATCCCCCCAGCACTTTGAGAGGTGGCAACAGCACCTGAAGGAGCTTGAGACCAGCCTGGGCAACACAGGTAGACACCATCACTACAAAAAATGCCTTAAAAGTTAGATAGTGTGATGGGCGTGGTGGTACATGCCTGGGGCCCCAGATACTCAGGAGACTGAGGTGGGAAGATCACTTGAGGCTTCAGTAAGCCATGATTATGCCACTGTACTTCATCCTGGGTGACAGAGACCCTATCTCAAGAAAAAAAAGAAAGAGGGAAAGAGGAAAAGAGGGAAATAGGGGAAGGAAGGAAGGAAGGAGAAGGAGAGAGGGAAGAAGGGGAGGAAGGGAGGGAGAGGAGGAAGGGAGGGAGAGGAGGAAAGAAGGAAGGAAGGAAGGACAGAAGGGAGGGAGGGAGAGGAGGAAGGAAGGGAGGGGAGAGAGGAAGGAAGGAAGGACAGAAGGGAGGGAGAGAGGGGAGGAAGGAAGGGAGGGGAGGAGGGAGGAATGAAGGAAGAAAGGAAGGAAGAAAGGAAAGAAGGAAGGAAGGAAGGAAGGAGAAATCTTTAAAAATCAAAATCTAGAAGTAGTATTCTTCTATAAAATCGTGACTTTCTAAAGTTGGATAGTTGGATATGTGGCCAGAAGTAGGCAATTGAAGTTTTGCTCAATAATGAGCAGGTGCTAATATTATGAAGAATATTACTCAGGCCAAGAGATGTCCCCTTCCAATGACTATTAACTATATTAAAAACAAAAATTTCCCATGCCCTTTCCAGATGTAGCATTACAGAATTAAAAGAACTTTCCCATTTCTTGGCTTTTTCTTCCACAAATGGAGATCAGAAACTAGCAGATTACAATTTTCCAAAACACGTGATTCACAGAAGTGTGTAAATAAAGCTCAAATTTATAAAAGCCAATCATCATGTCAAGAATGCATATAACAAATCATACCAGTAAATCAGATGAACTGCAAGTATTTCCACCGAAAAGTGAGTTCCAAAAGAATGAAAACATAAAAGATTGTATCTACTTCAATCAAGCATTCATACTTCTGGAAAACTATCTCTACCCAAGGAATTGAGAAAAGGTCATAAACACATATAGTTGAGATCAAGACCTGATCCTCATAATTGAATGAGAATGCTAAAAGCCAAGACTCTAGAGTTACTTAAATGTATTACAAATATTAAAAATTACCACAATGAACAATTCAGCCCCCAAAACATTAAGCATAGCTAAGATGCTTAATAGCAAAGAAAATAACATTATATAAAGACATCTGCTGAACAATGTTCCAATAGGGTCAAAGAAACACTATGTTAAACCCATAGAAGAAAACTATACATAGGGAATTGGCAAGCCAAAAAGGTAGAGGAAGCAGCAATCCATACAGGGGGATGAAACTTGAGATAAAGACCCCCCTAAAGACACCCCCTCACCTTTGTCCTAATCGGTCACTTCAATAGCCCACTTCAGTGACATCCCACCAGTGGAAACATAGTCTTTCTACAAAGCCCTTGGCTAAAGAACATTAGGAAACAGGGTGGGGAATGGTAAGAGAGTGAACCATTGTCACTATATAATTAAGCTAAATCTGGGAAGTAAAAGGAAGGAGTGGACCTGGCCAAATATACTCTTGAGAGGGGTTGCATTAAGATACTTGGAAGCGATGAGAAAACCTCTATATGATTTCCAGCAAAAAAGACCTGCTTTTCCCCTCATATATGAGCACTGCTTCACACCTAAGAGGACACCTATAGAAACCCTGGGATAATAAATGCCACTAAATAGCATCAGCAAGGACTCAGGCATCTACCTCTCCAGAAACTTCGGTAGCATCCAGAACTTTACAAGTAGGTTCTGACAATGATATGTTGAAAAAAATACCCCTTAGTTTTGAAAAAAAAAAGGGGGAGGGATGATTAAAGTAAACCCTTATGTAGGATCCCAGCTATATGTATGTGCTGTCTCCCGTTAATTTCTCATGTAATGCTTTTCTCTCTTCTTCCTTTAACTAGCTGTAGAGTCGCTTTCTGTTTAGTTGTCTATCACACCCTCCTCTCACACTCTCCCTCACAACATCCCCTGAAATCTGTCACTGTGCTTTGTTAAGTGGAGTCAGGGCTCATTAAACAATACCATGAAGCATGGCACCTTGCCATGCAGAGTACTTTGAAATAAAGAAGACTGGAAGGGCTTCAAAAGCAAGGTCTCTGCAACCTTCCTTTGCCTTCCTTCCTCCCATTCCCCTTTCTCCACCAAGGTGTGTCATAGAAACTAGAACTCCTCCACACAGAAAGCCATTAAAGCTAGAAAAGGTTACTCTCTGACCTACATCCCCTAAGATCAGGTCATAAGCCTCTTGTGCCAAGTGTCCTGCCACAAAACCAAGGGAAAGGAATGCTACACAGAGAAGCCAAGAATGTGAACAAACAGGCCTTGCTAGGTTCTCTCCCACACTTCATTACTGTCAAATTATACCTTTTTTGTCCAATGCCATTCCTGTATGACTGTCCATTCTTCATCAGTAATAAGCATCAAAAAAAAAAAAAAAAAAACCACACACACATTTTTCCCTGGGGCTTTGGTTATTTGTGTCTGAAAGCTCTCAGGTCACATAAAACTTTATTAAATAAATTTGTTATGCTTTTCTCTTGTTAGGTCCTTTGTTACAGGAGTGTCAGCCATGGACTCTGTAAGGGGTGAGATAAAAGTATTACTTATTTGCCCTGACAGTAGCTTGCCTTTGCCTGGCCCTCAATTATTAGATAACCTATTTGATTAATACTTGATGTTCTTTGCCTGCATATTTGTGTGACTGGATCGCACATATGTGGTCATGAATGCAGCTCTACTTCATATCATGTTCCTTGCCTTTACCTCACCTGATTCACTCCCATGATGGCATCAATACATCTCTTGCCTTTCTCAACCCAAACTGCACCAAAAGATGTCTTCACATCAGCCAACTAGGGATCATCACCTGACCTCTGGGTTCAGTCAGGCTTGACCTCGTCTTTATAAGCACATTGAATGTCGACCTTTTAATAACAAATGGAAGGTGTGGAACAACTAAAACTTCTAGGGTTTGCTGCATTATAGAGTCAGCCGTAGTAGTCACGCACATGGACAAGTGGCCTCTGACCATTCACACTCAGAAAGTTCCTCATACATTCATCTATATTTTATAATTTCTTGGCCACAACCAATAACAGGGGCCAGAAACAGAGCACAAGAGAAATATACTGCTCACGTCAAAAAACTTTTGGAAAGAATTTCTTGCTGAGCAAATTGGAAGCTATCCCCAGGTTGTAAATAAAACTTCATTTATGACCAGAGGACCTCATTTCCTCCTTTATAAATAAGATTTTACTCCATATTCTTGTCTTGAAATGGCTGGAAATAGAAGTTAATCATGTACATAATCTAGTTTTGAAGTAAAAATTATCCAGAGATATAAATGCAGTTTGAAATCTTATCATTTCTATTTTCAATCATACTAAAGAATTAAGAAATGATGTGGGAGAACTATATTATTATTTCCTATGTGCTAATAATATGTTATGAGCTAGGTGGCATATATTCTAAGCACATTTAATACATATCCTAGGCACATTAAATACATTATCTCATTTATTACCCTTTTTTACAATTTCTAATTGACACATAATCGTACATATTTATGGGATACATATGATATTCTGATACATGTATACAATGTTTAATAATCAAATCAGGGTAATTGGCATATCCATTGCCTCAAGCATTTCTCATTTCTTTGTAGTGAGAACATCTCAAATTCTCTTTTCTGGCTATTTTGAAATATATAATAAGTTATTGTTAACTATACTCCCCTACTGTGCTATAGAAAAGTAGACTTTAGTTCTTCTGTCTAATTGTAACTCATTTACTACTCTTGATGAATTTGTTAGGTATGGATTAAAATTTCCATTTTATAGACAAGGAAACTAACATGTTCATACAGTTAATGCATGGCAAAACTAAATTTTGCAACCTAGATTGTCATCAAGTCTGGCTCAAACTAAAAAGAGTTAAAGTTAAAATAGTTAAAACTAGAGGAATGAGGTAGTGTCAAGGAGGGAGAAAGCTGGGAAGATCATTCTCTTCCAGCTGCTTTAAGACTCTAATCTCCCACACACTGACTGAAATGCCAGTACATTGGAAATGATGTACATGTGACAGTCCTGGCAGAAGTATCATCCCGAAGACTTGTACCACAAAGTTTCAGGCAAGGCCATAAACAGCAGTACCTGCTCTGGGTGAGTGACTTCACTTTAAAATGTCAAATGAGAAAATTTGGTTTTAATTCTCCACCTGTATTATTGTCCCAGAAATGTTTCAAAAACAAGAATTTGAAAAAGTATGGCTTTTGAGGATCCCTCATTAATATCCAATAAAATTACACACTCTCCTCATATCCCTCTTAGGGACCCAAGCATCTAAAAACAAGTTGATTTCCCAAGGTGGCAACTAACGAAGAGTAAAAACGTAAACATGTTATTTCTAGTATTGGAATGGAATGAAAGATCACATAGCTTCAGAGGGCAAACCACCACGTCATGTAAGTACCACCGCATGTCATATAAGTACCACCGCATGTCATATAAGTACTACTGCAAACTGACCCATTGAGCTACTGGAGATACTCAAACCACATGTAAGCAAACAAGAGACTTTAATCTTTATAATTAGTATCATAAAAATACTAATTTTTAACAAAAAGTCATTAAAAATATATAATTTTTACAGTTCTAAAAGATTACATTAGGATTATAACTATCAATTATAAATATTGATTAGATTATATAACATACAAATAGTAATTTTTTTCATAATTATCTTTATTATCTTTATAATTTATTTTTATTTTATTTATTTTTTTTGAGACGGTCTCACTTTGTCACCAGGCGCCAGGCTGGAGTGCAGTGGCACAATCTCGGCTCACTGCAAACTCCGCCTCCCGGGTTCAAGCAATTCTCCTGCCTCAGCCTCCCGAGTAGCTGGGACTACAGGCACATGCCACCATGCCCAGCTAGTTTTTGTATTCTTAGTAGAGACGGGGTTTCACCATGTTGGCCAGGATGGTCTCGATCTCTTGACCTCGTGATCCACCCGCCTCGGCCTCCCAAAGTGCTAGGATTACAGGCTTGAGCCACCACACCCGGCCATAATTTATTTTTATAAAAAGAAGAGAAGCTTTGGCTTTTTGACATACAAACTTTTGTATCATTTGTGCTAATGAATTTTGATTTCCTACATGGCAAATTCTGGAGTTTCCTGGCAATTAAAGAAATGGTTTTCTAAATACACAACTTTGGGTATAGAAAGAAGATGGTGAGTTTGTGTGCAATTAAACACTGACTTTAGTATATTGTTCCATTAACCTTATTCCTAAATCACAGTGGTAATTTGGAATCACGAAAAGAGTTTGGAAACCCTAAAGAACGCATGAGCAAGATGAGGGCCTGATTATGATTGGTTATGTTGCAGAGCAGCAGTTCTCAAACTTGAATACATATTGAAATCAGCTAAAGAGCTGTTAAAATACTGATTGGTCGGGGTGAGGGGAATGCTAGAGTTTCTGAGTCAGTAGGTGTGGAGTGGTGAACAATAATTTGTCTAACAAGTTCCCTGGTGATGCTTATTATACTAATCTGGGAACTACACTTTGAGAACCACCAGTGAAGATAAAGGGGACATAGATGGTCATCATAATATACAGCAATTACGGATTATCGACTGGTCATATAAAAGCATTATCATCCAAGGTCTGCAAGCAGTCTTTCCAGAGACAGCCCTGATCCAGGAAGATGGATCACATGTAAACATGAACAATTTTTTTTTTTTTTGATATAGAGTCTCGCTCTGTAGCCCAGGCTGGAATGCAGTGGTGCAATCTCGGCTCACTGCAACCTCTGCCTCCGGGGTCCTGATTCAAGCAATTCTCCTACCACAGCTTCCCAAGTAGCTGGGACTACAGGCGTGTGCCACCAGGCCCAGCCAATTCGTTTGTATTTTTAGTAGTGACAGGGTTTTACCATGTTGGCCAGTCTGGCCCTAAACTCCTGACCTCATGATCCACCCACCTCAGATTGTAGGTGTGAGCCACCATGCGTGGCCTTGAGAAGTAAGTTCTAATGAAAAAGAAAGGTATTAGCACTAATTAGAGAGACTGATAAATTGACTAATTATAAATACACAGAAAAACTCATACACATAGGTCAAAATACTTAATTGAAGTATTTATTTGTGCTTTATTTCCCTTCATTTCTGGCTCCTCTGTTTCAAGTAGGCGGCCAATTAATCCTCCTCCATTCCCCTTCCCTTGAACTTAAATGTTGCCTGCAGATAGCTGGCATGCCTGGCTTTTGTTTTCACTGGGACCAGATCTGCTAAAAGAAATGACACTAGGAAAACAGGAGGGAGCAAGGCTGGCCGTGCCAGAGAGGAAAACAGCTGTGGCTAGGAAAGAAAAAGAGGATGCAGGTTCCTAGGTTCTCCTGGTAGGCCCCAGGTAGGGGAAAGAAAAACCAAGAACACGGTCCCTCTGTCTAGTTAAAGGTCCTGTGGTCCCTTGGCATGAACTGCCCACATCTTCCTGGGGCCGTCAGGTCTGACACAGCAGCCTCCATCATGTAACAAACCTTTGCTCATTTTCTAGGTATCAAGTAAGATCCTCAGTGACGGTAGCAAGGGATGGGCAATCAGACTGGCATCGATTACTTTTTCCGACAGTGCGGTTGGGTAGGGAAGGGGTGGGTTCCTGGCTTGAGATAAGATCAAATTTCATTTAAAGAAAATAAAGAAGAATATTTCTTGCATGGCCAAATTTGACTACCATGTTTTACCTACTCTATACTGTTGTATTTTTTAGAAAAAGAGTCTCACTGTGTTGACCAGGCTGGCATGCGGTGTTGTGATCAAGGCTCACTGCAACCTTGACCTCCCAGGCAAACGTGATCTTCCCACCTCAACCTCCTGAGTAGCTGGGACTAGAGGAGCATGCCACCATATCCGGTTATTTTTATTTTTATTTTTTGTAGACATAGAGTCTCACTATGTTGCCCAGGGTGGTCTGGAACTCTTGGGCTCAAGTGATCCTCCAGTCTCAGCTTCCCAAAGTACTGGGATTACAAGTGGGAACCAACACACCCTGCCTTGAAACCACTTTTTTAATGATAATATTCAGTGGTGGTAAAAGAGTGAGAAAACGGGCTTCTTGGATCCTGCTGATATGAGCATGAATGCATATCAAAAGACCTAAAATTTTACTGACACATCAAGACAGCAATTCTACTTCTAGACATTTTCTCTGATTAACCAACTAAAGGTACACAACAAGATCTGGCTCTAATGATGGTCTCAGTAGTGCTACTTGTATAAATGGGAGGACCAGGCTAAATGTCCCACAATGGATTAAAGTAGATTGACAGCAGAGCATTATTTTCAACTACTAAATATATTATACAAAATATTTTGTGGCCGGGGCAGTGGCTCATGCCTGTAATCCCAACACTTTGAGAGGCCGAGGTGGGTGGATCATGAGGTCAAGAGATCGAGACCATCCTGACCAACATAGTGAAACCCCGTCTCTAATAAAAATACAAAAATTAGCCGGGCATGGTGGCTCACACCTGTAGTCCCAGCTACTCAGGAGGCTGAGGCAGGAGAATCACTTGAACCCAGGAGGTGGAGGTTGCAGTGAGCCAAGATCGCTCCATTGCACTCCAGCCTCGTGACAGAGAGACTCTATCTCAAAAAAAAAAAAAAAAAAAAATTGTTAGCATCAAAGTATATTACTAATTCCTGTTAACTGAAAGAAACAGGTTATAAAATACCATGCAGAATATTATGCTCTTTTCATTAATTATGTGCCTTTGAATATGTGTATTCATTTTTTTAAACTCAAACTATATACATCGACAAGCAAATCAAATGCTATAACCTGCTGATTTTGACAAAAAAATGCTTCACAATTTACATTCACTGAGAATACTTTTCTGTCTTGCTAATAAATCACTTCCAAACTTCGTACTCTAGATTTTAAATTCCCCACCTCCAATTTTGTCAACTATAGGTTAAGTCCCTATAGGTTGAGTACTCTATAAACTGAGGGGGACTGGGGGATAGGAAAGTTGTGGGGGTGGATACCTAAAGTGTTCCAGAAAGTGATACTGCTGATTTTGTAGTCTTAAAATTCACCTCCAGGAACACAGCAGAGAAAGTTATTTGCCTCACCTTGGAACACCTTGGAAACCTCATTACTAAAAATGATACCATACACTCTTACAGAGCATATACATCGTGAGGTGTCACAGAAAGTATATAGAATTCCAACCATCAAATTTGGTAACAGTGCTTGATATTGTTTCTGCAAAATGCAATAATGTCTTCTTAATTCCCTAGGCTGGCATGGCTCATGCAGCATCATTTATTTAAGGATCTCTACATTTTCAAACACTGGTGGGTGAAAACCAGCCCCATCAATCACTGTGACAGGGTACGTTCCTCTCAAGTTTATCTTCCTGTATATTTTGTGCCAGATTTCATTTGCAAACCTCCAAACGGGGGAAACATGAGTCTTATTTAATCTTCACAAATATACACTGATGTTGTTAGACTATCATTTGCCGTCTGAACTCTCATTCATTAATGAAACGTTGGTTAAACAACACTCTACCCACCTTTTAACTGCAATGCTCCCTTGTGTCTGTTGAACCCTTAATGGATGACCTGTTTTAAAACCTGGGGGATATTTTATGCGTATTGCAATTTGTGTGAAACTTGTCACTGTAGAGGATCTTTTCTCTTTCTAACATGGACAGGTTTGTTTATTTTAATTTCCATTAATGTCTTGGAAGACAAAAATGATGAATGAAGATTCTGAAGCTATAGATTTCACAGGTTAGAGAGTTACAGTGGATGCATGCTTAGCTTAGCTTAAATTATTTTATCAGAAGCACAAACCATCACCCCATTGGGCGTACATGAAGACTATTTCACTTCAGTTCACATTTTAGAGCCCATTTCCAAGGTTACCTCAAGTGTATAAAGAGAACAAGCAAATAACTGGGTCATAAGCAGGTAAAATGGACAAGTCATATACAGGGACAAGCAGCAGCAAGACAAAATGACATCCTTTATCAAGTCTTCCTTCCTCTACCTGCCCGTGCGATCTGGCCCAGCTTGAGAGAAGAGAATGAGGAAGTGTGGCAGCTGAAAACTCACCAAGGGAAAGGATAGTAAGGGACTGATTTTTGCCCCCATCTTTGGCAGCAGAGGTAAACATTTTAAGATACCTGTTTTAGCATGAAGACATGCATTTTTAATTGTGGTAAAATATATGTAATGTAATGTATTACTGTAGCCATTTTTAAGTGTACCATTCAGTGGTGATTATATCCGTGGTTTTGTGCAACCACCGCCTCTATCCATTTCCAGAACATTTCCATGCCCCATACTCAAACTCTGTGCCTATTAAACAATAACACCCCGTCCTCCCTTGTCCCAGCTCCTGGTAACCTGTAATCTACCTTTTGTCTCTATGAATTTGCCTATTCTGGTTACCTCGTGTAAATGGAATCATACAACATTTGTCTGTTGGTGTCTGGGTTACTTCACTTAGCATAATGTTTTCAAGCTTCATCCATGGCATAGCATATAACAGGATTTCATTCCTTTTTAAGACTGAATGATATTCAGTCATACGGATATACTACATTTCGCTTATCCATGCATCTGTTGATGGACATTAAGGGTGTTTCCACCTTTTGGCTATTGTGAATGATGCTGCTATCAACACTGGTGTACAAGTAGCTATTTGGGGTCCTGTTTTAAATTCTTTTAGGTATATGCCAAAAGGAGAAATTGGTAGATCATATAGCAATTCTATCTTTAACTTTTTGAGGAACCATCAAACTGCTTTCCATAGCAGCTGCTGAAGGCATACTTTTTAAATGTGCATTTCCAGTTAAGTCAAGGTCAAAAATGGGCCCATTATTGAGTAAATGTGGGCAGCTCTGAGAGTCCTGGATAGTTCAGGGTGAAGTGACTCAAAGTGATCTGCTGGCTCTCAGTTCCCTGAATCCCCCAATCTCACTGTGTTGGGCAATTTGCATGCAGGCTTGCCTCCACCTGCAGCTACCTGGTGATGGCAGCGGTGGCCCATCTGGAGTGGCTGCAGCAAAGAGGATGACGGCTGCAGAGGGGTAGGTGCGTCAGGGCTGTGTGAGGAGCCAAGGGGGTGCCAGGAACAGGCTGGAGGCCAACTCCCTACCAAGTTGGCAGGGCAGGAGTCCTGAGTTCCCGAGTGCAGCTGCAGCCACCCAGCCACAGCTCCGGACCCAGGAATCCCTGCACTCTTGGGGGCCTGGGAAGCCCAGCTGTCCCTGCCTGCTCCTGCCCCCTGGCCTCTCCCCACTCCCGGTGCCCACTCTGATTTCAGAGCAAAGTTGTGGCTAAGCCCAGACAACCACCTGGCCGGGTGTGTGCACACTTGGGGCAGTGCTTACATGCCAGCCCCCTGCCACCTCAGTCCCCTCTAGACTTTGGGTACCAACGAGCATGACAGGGAGGCCAGCAGGGGCACTGAGGGCAGCTTGGTGTGGGGCACGAACAACTTGGGTGCCATGGATGGCATGTTGATGGCGGGAGGCAGAAAGGTTCCTGAGCAGAAAGGGGCAGGTCCCTGGTGAAACCCACCTTCAAGCCAGGGACAGCCTAAAGCCTGGGGGCCAGGCTGCCAGTTCCGGGTAGAGTCCTTGGCCCAGAGTGAGAACTTATGTGCTCCCTCCAGGCCTGCCCATGGCTACTCATGGACCAATCAGCATGCACTTCCTCCCTTCTGAGCCCATAAAAACCCCCAAACTCGGCCAGACATGCACAGACAGGACAGACAGCTGTGGGAATGAGCTCACTTCACATCTCCTTGACTTGTCAGAATGACCTGCCAGCGGAAAGGAGCTACCCACTATGGGTTTCCTGAAAGCTGTTCTGTCACTCAATTAAGCACCCCTCCATTTTGCTCACCTTCCAGTTGTCCACATACCTCATTCTTCCTGGATGTGGGACAAGAACTCAGACCCACCGGATGGCAGGACTGAAAGAGCTGTAACACAAACAGGGCTGAAGTACACCCACCACTTGCCGCACTGCGAGTGACTAGAAGGAGAGAAGAGCTGTGGCCCTTTGGGGAGCCCAGACCTAGGAGCTCCTTGAGCCAGGGCTGTGACACCCTCTTTGAGGCTCTGAGGTTCCTGACGTCTTCAAGCTTCTGGGTGCCACCATGTTCCCTGGTACCCACCGTGGAGGCCAATTGCAGTATGCCTGGTCCAGCTGCAGCCTCCCATAGAGCTAGCCCCTGTGCTGGCACCTGGAGCTGCCCAACCCACCACAGCCTGGCTGTGCAAAGTAGTCAGACCCTGAGCTCCCTCACACACCCTTTACTGCTCCATGCCCAGCTCACCCTTGGCAGGTGTGAGATCTGGGCTGATAGCATGAGCCAAGCACAGCCTGACAGGCCAAGTGGGCAAATACAAACCCAGCAGGCCCAAGCAAAATTCGGGTGAAGGCACTACCAGCCTCAGAGGTTTCTGGCTGAAAAAGCAACATCCTAAAGATTCTGTGACACTGGGATCTGGGATGAAGATCATCAACTGCAAGACTCGGAAGATGGAGGATTCATAGTCAGCTCCAGTTCTGCTGACAATACTTTTGCCTGTAATCTACTTTTTGTCAGTTTGACAGGGGTGTCTGACTTTGCATTATCTAGAACCTCTGCCACACTTCCTAGACACACACAGTCTCTCTCTCTGCACACATACACACACACACACACACACATATACATAATCTTTACGCTCCTTGTCCTCCTTCTTAGTTGGGATGCCTTCAGAAACAGGCCCTGAGCAAAGATGTTGAGAACAAGCAGTGAGAGAAAGATGCCAATAAAATAGGATACCACTGGGCAGGTGACTGCTGGAGCAACTAGAGCTCAATGCTGCTGCAGATTTCTGTGACACTGTGTAGAACATGCCTCACAATTTTACTGAAGGGCAATTAAACAGGGGTAGTTATTCTCCAACTCCCAGAAGTAGCTCACCAAAGCCTCAAACTCAAACTCCTGATCTCAAGTGATCCTCCCACCTCTGTCTCCCAAGTACCTGAGACTATAGGCATGCACCACTATGCCCAGCTAATTTTTAAAAACTTTTTGGTAGAGACAGGTCTCATTGTATTGCCCAGGCCAAGGACTGCTTTAGAGAACATTAATTCCCCAGCACATTCAGCCTGCCTTGTGTAAAGGGACCTTCCACAGTCCTAGAAAAGCCCTCAGTCATGGAGACGCAGATGTGGTCAGTCAGAAATCTGCTGGAGTATACGGAAATGCCCAAGATATACGACCAGGGTATTGATGGCACCTGTTTTCACCCTTTGTTTTTTATTGAGACGAGTCTCACTCTATCACCAGGCTGAAGTGCAGTGGCATAATCTCAGCTCACTGCAACCTCTGCCTTCTGGGTTCAAGTAATTCTGGCGCCTCAACTTCCTGAGTAGCTGGGATTACAGGCACACACCACCACATCCAGCTAATTTTTGTATTTTTAATAGAGACAGGGTCTCAGCATGTTGACCAGGATGGTCTCGATCTCCTGACCTTGTGATCCATCTGCCTTGGCCTTCCATTCACCTTTATGTAATCATTCAATGAGCATTTATTCAGTGCCTCCTATCTGTATCAGGCCCTGTGTAAGGGGCTAAAAACAAATAAATCTCTTTTCCTGATATTGTTTCTTTGTCTTCATATATTTGACATAACCTTGAAGATGAGTTTTCGTACACAACTGAAAAGAAGTGGTCTTCATTATAATGATTGGTGGAGGGTGATGGTTTGCGCTTCTGAGAAACTAACTTGAGAAAAGCTTAGTACCTCCACTGTAAATCTCGGACTTGTGAAAGTTCTTTCCTCAGTGGTTCTCAAAGTGTGGTCCCTAAACTAGCAGTATCAGCCTCATCTGGGAACTTGTTAGATATGAAAATCCTAAGTCCCTCTGAATCAGAAAGTCTGGGGATGGGCCTCAGAAATCCATGCTTCAGCAAGCCCTCCAAGTGGTTGAAGAATTCATGATAAAGTTTAAAACCGAGTCTTCTGGGAAAACTGGCCAATGAATTGATATGGCTAGCACAATCTACTTCTTGAGACACTACAGAAATGCAAAGAATGTCTTCTGAATTAGAATAAGAATTTAGGAAGGGATTCCTAGAGGAGGGGTAATGCTTCAACTAAGTTCTGAAGGATGAATCTATAAGAGGTAGCTAAATAAAAAAGTGGGAGATGAGGCATGGGAGTTAGGTTGAGGGCCTTCTGGAAGAAACCTTCTGGAAATCTGCACTCAGATCTCCCTGGTTGTGTACCGTTTTCCTCCTCTTCCCTATTGCCTTACGTGAACTTGCTCCCCCTGCCCTGTGAGGTAGAGGGCCAACATTGTCCAGCTGAAGTCCTAACCTTGGTTCCTTAGCCACCTCTCCTTCCACCATTAAAGTCTCAGTAGCAGATACGCTGAATGTGTGGAAGGTCACAGTGACAGCTGAAGCTCCCTGAGGAAATGACTCTCGCCATTCATGATCTTGTTCTTCCTTGCCCATTTCTCCATCCTCATTACTTGCCATCCTCCTAAGTTCCCTGCCCTTGCACAAAACAAACATTTTTTTTCTAGTTATTCCAAGTGCTATGCTCTTTCTGACCCCCATGTATCCAGTAAGCTGTTGTCTTTGACTGCACTGTCCACCTTTACCAGTCATCTGATGGCTAAACTCATATTCACTCTTCACATCTCAGCTCAGTCGTGGCTTCCTCCGTCAGACCTACCCTTGACCTTGCAGGGAGGTAGGGGTTTCCATTTATTCTCCACCTACAAATTTCCATATCCTTGTCATAGCAGTTAGCCCAAACTGTTGGTCTAGATGCCTATCATTAGAGGGACAGATCCCGAAGCAGCAATCACTTTCTATTCCTTATTACAACCTCAGTGCTGAATGGTGACATCCAGTAGGTGCTTAATAATGAAAGAAAACACTTACTAACTGCTTGCAATATGCCAGAACTTGTTTGCAGTACTTTGCTTGGACTTTGCTAATTCAGTAGATTTGAGTGTCTAATCCCAGCATTGCTCCTCACTCCACTCTGAGCCTTGTGCATTAAAAGGCTCAGCTCTGGACCTCCTCTGACTTCCCTTCCTCCTGCAGTGATACCTTGGATCAAGGGGACTTGCCTATCCAGAGCCCAGGTCCACCCCTTGGCTCTAGGTTTTCAGGGCCCCAGAATTCTCTATCAAACTGGCCTTGAAGCTACTTCCAGGGCCTTTCCAGCCATCTTCCACTGGTCTTTCCTCCAAGGGCAGTCCCCTAGGCCTGAAGAATAGCCTCAGCCTCCTTTTCCTAGGGATGTGGATGTACCCGAAAATATGGGCCAGGATCTTCATGCACCATCTGGGAGGCCCTTGCAGTGTGAAGAAGAGCTGGGCTTGGAAAGAGAGGAGGGCTGGGCCTAGAGCTAAGGTCCATTTGACCCAGGTCACCACATTCCAACATGGGACTCCGAGGAGCCTCAGAATTCTGCATTTAAACCCATACCTTTAAATGTTAAATGTACATGTGTCAAGACAGGCAGACAGTACATAGTATACTGAGCAACTTGTTGGGTTAATTTATAATTTTGAAATATTTAGAGTATGCAGGCTCCATTTATACTCTTATCCTGAAATCCACACATATTAGGGGTGGGCCCATTCACTCTCACAGCAAAATACTTTTTTTTTTTTAATTAGAGACAGAGTCTCACTGTTGCCCAAGCTGGTACCAAACTTCTGGGCTCCAGCAATCCTCCCACCTTAGCCTCCCAAAGTGCTGGGATTTACAGGCATGAGCCACTGTGCCTGGCCTAAACTTTTTTTCGAAAATAGATATTATTTCCCCACCATCACCACCACCACATTTTATGACTGAGTAAATTAAGGCAAAATCGATTAAGTGTCTCATCTACACAGCTGAGAAATAGCAGAGCTGCAATTCAAACAACGATTTGGCCCCAGACCACACACTCATATTGCCAACGTGACTGAAACATGGTAGCTGTTTCACAGACTTCAGACAGAGCCCTATGTCAGGAACACCAAAATCAAATCTGGTAGAGAACAGACTCTGTTCAAGCTATGGAAATTAGCACTGAAGGCAAAAAGCAGAAACATAATAAGAAAAAAGAGATGGACAGGCGTACAATAAAATGGAATAATAGGTGCAAACACTTCCTCTTCCTGAGAAGCATTTTTTAACCCAATTAAACATATAAAAATAAAAGGAAAGGTCTTTTTCTCCCGAATCTTTCTGCATTCCCTCACTCCTACCCCCACGGACGCCACACATTTCTGAATCTGCCACACAATATAAATCACTGTGTAAACCAAATCATTAGGGTTGCCAGGTGTTCAATTTTGAATCAGACAGTCTGGTATTTGAGCTTTCTGCCTAGGAAACAAATAGAGAAAATACCAGTGATTTTTAATTAAGTCTTGTTATTATCATGTAAAGATGAGCTTGCAGGAGAACATTCTCCCTG
The DNA here is from genome assembly GCA_963574635.1 of Cheracebus regulus. Classification (NCBI taxonomy): domain Eukaryota; kingdom Metazoa; phylum Chordata; class Mammalia; order Primates; family Pitheciidae; genus Cheracebus; species Cheracebus regulus. The sequence continues at coordinate 111,845 of CAUYQU010005186.1, forward strand.
GCTCTTTGGGCTGCACTTGACTCTCAGCCTGATTTCCACTAAGACATCGCTTCTGTGTAGGCCAGGCCGCCTCCAGACTGAGTGCCCTAGCAAGGTGATGAGCTTGGCTGTGAAGGCATATTGGCATGTTCTTATTGGTCAGGCCCATGAAATTGTGCTAGATCATTTTCTTTTATTGATATCTATAAAGCTCCTGCAGCAACTGGCAGCGTTCCCTGTGTCTATTTAGAAACAATAATAATAATAAAATAAATACATAAATAAGTAAATACTCAGAAGCACATCTGGATGCAGGCAAATGACCCATTGATTAAGAGTCAGATGAGTTAAGTAAGTCCATGAGTCTACTCAGGGCTATTGAATAGGAACAGGCAGTAATGTGTATGTGCGCGTGTATATATCATACCATTTACAAACACAAAACATTATTCTCAAGTAAAATTGTGAGTCCCAATTCAATCCAACTCTAGTAATAAGATGCTAGTGTAAACATTTTAAATTAGTGTGGAAATCTATGATAAGAGAACAGCTAGAAATCCTTACATTTTGAGGGAATGGTTTATATGCTATTCATCAACTTTCCAAATTGTTGAAAACAAAAGGGTTTGAATGGGTATTAGAAAAGAATCTCACTTCCTTGAAAAACTTTATTTAACCTTAAACATTGGTAAATGCCGTTTATTTACCACTGATACCCAAGGACCTTTAATATGTTCGTGTACATTCAGAGGCAAGAGACCAGGGAAGCTTTTGTTTTCAGAGAACTAATTAATGTTCCCCCTTGGAGGACTGTTCGGGAAATACTAGTCTACCAAAGTGTAACTTCGGGGTTATAAATTCTTTGTCAGCTAGGTAATAATATTTTAGTTGCACACTCTTCTTGTGAGGCTTAATTCCTTATAACAGAGGAACATACAAACGGAAGACTGCAAACATATACTACTAGACAGTGGCACCACAGAATTTATCTTTATGATCCAGGCTTTCCCTTTTTCTGCCTCTCACTAATGCATGACCATATAGGAAGTGGCTCTCAATGGGTTGAGGGGGATGGATTTTTTTCCCCTACCCTAGGAAGACATTTGGCAAGATTTGGGGACAGTTTTGGTTGGGAGTTGCCAATGGCATCCGGTGTGTAGAGGCCAGGGACGCCGCTAAACATCCTACAATGCACAGGGCAGCACCCCAGCCCCTCCCTACTCCAGACCAAAGAATTATCCAGCCCAAAATGTCCATAGTGCAGAAATTGAGAAACCCTACTGTACAGATCTTTGGAATAGATAATTCAGCCCACCTGGGTTATTAAAATTATCAGCAATGATCGTGTAGATCTATTGGCTGGTGTATCAAGAGCCTGAGGACTGAGAAAGGAGTAGGTAAATAATTTTCATCTGTGCCCTCCCAACCCCACTTTTTTCCTTTTCCTATTTACAATACTAAGCAGCAGCTTTCTTCTTGACCTATTTAGGAATGTGACACTGCTCAGGCTTCAGGGTCTGGCCAAGGAACTTGAGGCGACCATCAGAGCTGCCTCTTCTGAAACGAAGAGGTTGACACTACCTAAGACCTAAACTGATAATATTGGAAACTTGTACTGATTCATTGAACACAGTGTTTATCAAGGCCTATACTACTGTTGGGGAAAACAGCCATGCATTCTGCCCTCAGGAGGACTGCAGTCTGATTTCCCCAAGAGGAAGAATTCATGCCTTTAAATTCAGAAAACAGAATCCATTTCAGATAAGGGTTTTTCCACTCAAATTGTGCAGAGATCACAAACTGGCACTCAGAAGCAAAATCTGGTTTGCAGTTTTGTTTTGTTTGTCCAGTAAAATGCTTTAAAAAAAAACATTAATATTTACAAATCAGATAATGCAGAATTCTGGATTGATGGCTTGTCTGGAAGAATCACAAATCTAGCAACACTACACATGTCTGGCAGCAACCTGCTAGAGCCACAGAACTGGTCTAGGTCACTGATTTAATGTGTTGCCCTAAAGGAATAGTGTCAAAGAATGTCCACAGTGGCTCATCTGGGAAGTGACAGGTGTTGAAACAGGAAAGGAGGGAAAAGCTGTTCAAGGCTGTGCTCTGGGGTTGGCCACTGCCATGGGTGACTGCTGCTCGGTTTCTCAGGGTGTTTAAAGGAACCTTCTGGAATGCATCTTAGAAGTGTCCACCCAGAAAATGCAAAGGGGGAGCACTTCTCCAACAAATCCTGGCCCCAGTAATCAAGGGTGGCCCTACAGGCATCAATTCTTTGTCACTCATTTGGCACAATCTGGGTTATGCATGCATATGTGCTGAGTGACTTCCAGGTATCCCAATGGTGGGGTTAGAGAAGCACTTGCAGTACAAAGTGAGATGAGGATTTCCAGCCTGTGGGGTTGTACTTGTGTGAGGCTGGCCAGAGCCCATGCACACTGGTCTCCACATCAGTGGCAAGAGTAAGGCTGGGGCCAAGAAGATTTAAAGAGGTCTGCTAGAGGTGTTTCCTACACTCACTCTTTTGTTACTTGCCTGGTTGTCACAAGAGCTGGGTGCACAAGATGTGACTATGCCAATTCTTTCTGCCTTTAACACCCAGCCAGCCATACTCATATCCGCCGTACACAAACACACTCCACACAGCTGTCATGTGTGGGCCTTCCCATGAGGGTCTATAGTCTGCGCAATGCATAAAATTGCCTGGTCTACATACAAAATGCAACTGCATACAGTCCACATTTCCATGTCCAGACCATATGCCTAACTGTGTTCTCAACTACAGCACCATGTCCCAGCTCCAAGGAGGACACCTTTTGTTACTTTCCTGAATTTGCACAAAGCTAATTTCTACTTGCCGAACCATGCCACTAGAAGGACAGAGTACCTTTTGCTAATTTAACCAAAGGTGCAATGCAGAATGCAACCTTTTCAATATCTGAAGTTAATTCCCACTGACAGAAAGGCTTGTAAGTTATTTTTTTTAACATAGCTACACATTGATTTTTAAACAAATTTATATGACTGTTCCTCCTGAAATATCAACTATCCAGAGGAAACAACTTTTAACATTGTTATGTAAATATAATCCATTATTTTCCCAATGCAAATTATATACACACACATATACATATATAAACACACACGTAAAAGCATATATTTACACATACACACACACACAAAATCTCTCTGAATCTCAATTTCCTTATCTGATAAGAATAATAATAGTTATCTCACAGAGTTTACACAAACGTACACACACAATCCCGGCTCTCTCACACATTAACAAGAATTTTTAAACTGATATACAATAAAAATTATAAAATGTAATTCTCAAATTTTCTAAGATGTAATAATATGGATAATTTTTTTATTGTGAAAATAATACCCCCATTGTGAAAAACTACTCTTCATGTAATTATATTTTTCTTGAAAGTCCCAAGTATGTAAACAAACAAAAAACCCAACATTGGAAAGTCACCACACTTCAAAACTCAGGATATCATGTTCTGAGTGTTTTGTGTATAGGTAATGATGAGAAATCTTCTTCTGGTAAAGAATCGTAATTCAAACCTGCATGCCATCCTCGTGGGAGGAAATAAGAACTCCCTACAAAATCTATTTATGAGGAGGTTGGTACCTTAGACAGGGGCTCTTTCCCCTTGAGGGAAAAGCAATCTCTTGCAAATCATTTTTTAACAAAATATCTACAGCACTAAATCTGTTAAAACTAGTTCAATAGTCTGTTCCAATTCATGTATTAACTATTAGCATGGAAAAATTTTTTTGTGTCAGTGGTAATCTATAGTAACCATAGGATAGGTATAGAATTATAAAGAAGTTAACTTTGTATTATTCATTTGTTTAGAGAAAAATATGTTTTTGAACATTAAAATTTCATTTTAAAATATAATATGAATATAAAATGCAATATAGAGTATCACTTAAAAATTCCCAACATTGATTATGATGTTTAAATATATTTGCTAACACCATTTGAAACCCTACAAATCATTCAAAAATTAGGTATATGTTCAAATAAACCCAATTAATTTAGATTTACAGGTTACTCTAAGAATACATATTTATTTCCTTCTTCTTCCCCTTCCTCTTTTTCCTCCTCTGTTTTTCTTCTCCTCTTCCTTCTTGTCCTTCCTGTTAAAATTCCTGATTTTAAAGCTGTTTAATTCTCTCATCTGGATGGAGACTATATAATAGTAACTTCAAAGAGAAATTTTAAGGATTACATAATGAATAGTAGTATTTTTTTAATGCCTAAAATATAGCATACCTTCAATAAATCTCTTTTGCTACTAAACTTAGTTCTACAGAGTTCCTGCTCTTTGGACCAGAATGACATAGGTGGGAGAGAGAAATCTAATTGCATTTTATCAGCAATAAAGGTATCCACTATTGAGGACTTATAAGGTCCAGTTTACATGCTTCTTTAATCATTGTGAAAATTCTAGGCTAAGAGTAGGAGAGGACCTGCTTATACTTATTGAACACTCATATGTTAAATCAGTTAATCCTCACAGGAGGCTTCCAAGGCGATAGTACGTTTATCCCCATTTGACCAATGAAGACACCACAGTCCATGGAGTTTAGCCTGTGTGCTTCAGTAAAAATACGTGAGAAATGATCATTGACATCTTCCTTGGGTGATAGGATTTGGCTTTGTTCCCACCCAAATCTCATCTTGAATTGCAGCTCCCATAATTCCCACATGTCATGGGAGGGAACCGATGGGAAGTAATTGAATCATGGGGACAGGTCTTTCCCATGCTGTTTTCTTGATAGCGAATAAGTTTCACGAGATCTGATGGTTTTATAAAGGGGAGTCCTCCTGCACACACCCTCTTGCCAGCCACCATGTAAGACATGCCTTTGCTTCTCCTTTGCCTTCTGCCATGATTGTGAGGCCTCCTCAGCCATGTGGAACTGTGAATCCATTATAAATTGCCCAATCTCAAGAATGTCTTTATTAGCAGTATGAGAACAGACTAATACATTGGGTCATGAACAGGGGGTGAGGCTAACCTAACCCATACTGCTTCTATGTGATTAGGAAAGAATGCTCTCTTTGGGAAGACACATCTATGAGCTAGGAATGAGGGCTGGAGGATATGTAGCTTCTAACCTTTTTCCACAGGGGAGATCTATAAATGGTGGCCCAAGTAAGCCTCTCAGAGTTTTCTGAAGACATAAATGCTCATTTAAAACTCAGAAGTATTTGAATGAGCTGATATTTCCAGTTATAGAGGTTCTGGGACTCTTGGGATTCCAGCCTAGGGCTTTTCCTTCTAGGGCTGCCTTCTTAATACTCTGTGCCGCTTTCTAGCAAACGATGGCATCATGAGACTGGAGTGTACCTGATGGAACTGAAGCCAGACCTGGGCAGTACACATCCTCCAAGGTCTTATAAAAGTATGCGCAACATAGGTATAGAACTGTGGTGCATATATATATATATATATATATTCTCAATATTTTTTTTCTTTTCCAGAGTGTCATATAGAATTATATGTATTTGATTAAAACTACAGAGAATATGTAGAGCTTTCTAAAGAGTTTTTCTATATATAGTTTCCTATATATAGATAACTATATACAGGAAACCATATATATATATATATATATATATATATATATAGGAAACCATATATATATATAGTTTCTATATATATGGTTTCTATATATAGAAAACTGTCTCTATATAGTTATCTATATATAGGAAACTATATATATAGTTATATATAACTATATATATGGTTATATATATATGGTTTCTATATATAGAAAACTCTCTCTATATATATGACTATTTTTTATGGAATGTTTCACAAATTTCTGTGCCATCCCTGCACAAGGGCCATGCTAACATTCTCTGTATTGTTTCAATTTTAGTATATGTGCTACCAAAGCAAGCACTTGAGACAATATAAATTTCAGAAGTTGCCTGGCGTTGGGCAGGGAAAGAGATGGCTACGTGGAGCATGCAGCATTTTTGTAGTAGTGAACTATTCTCTATGATACTATAATGGTGGATACATGTCATTATGCATTTGGCAAAATTCATAAAGCTATGTAATGCCAAGAGTTAACTGCTGCTACTCATCATTGTGGAGAACCAGGGTGTCCTGTCTTTTTTAGAATGTATCACCAGTGTGTGCAAAAATTCTCTAAAATTCTGTTGTGAATGTCTGATTTAGAGATTAAATGTGAATGAGACTGTCACACGAATATAAGATTTTTAAGTCATGTTCATAAATTGTATAGACTATTCTGCTTCAAATTATCTCTTTCAAGTAAAATTCCATAAAATGTGTTCTATCCAACTTTAATGATACAATATCATAGTCTACCACCAATAAAAACGTCAAAAAATATTACTGGGAACAATGAAAAGAAAGCCCGGAAGTGGAGCTTTTCTGCCATTAGATCCTGAATACTTCAGACTGTGAATTGGTATTTAATGTGCAGTTTCCTACATTGCTAGGAACCCTGCAATTATAGGTTAATTAGCTAAAATATTTGTCATGTTTGTGTAACATAGGGATAAAACCAATGCTGTATACAGCAACAAATAATAACAGCTTCATAATTGCTAACACTCACCATATTCAAGTGATTCTTTAGTGATAGATAAAATGGACACCAAAAAAATATTGGAAAGGATCATATAATACAACAGTTATTCCTGCTAACTTTGCTTGTTTGCACATACAGTAGCAGATGTGTGGGCACATGAATATATGTATATATATATTTTTAATTGATAGACTTTTTTGAGCAGTTTTTGGTTTACAGAAAAATTGAGCAGAAAGTACAGAGAGTTCCCATGCACTCCTCTCCCCTTCTCCGCAGTTTCCCCTATTACTAACATCTTGTATTGGGGTGGTGCATTTGTTACAATTAATGAACCAGTATTGATACATTATTATTAACTAAAGTTCATGGTTTGCATCAGGGTTCACTCTTCATGTTACATAGCTCTATGAGTTTTGCCAAAAACATAATGACATGTATCCACCATTACTGTATCATACAGAATAGTTCACTATCCGTGTGTTCCACCTAGCCATCTCTTTCCCTGCCCAGTGCCTGGCAACTTCTGATATTTATATTGTCTCTAGTGTTTGCTTCAGCAACACATATACTAAAATTGAAATGATACAGAGAATATTAGCATGGCCTGCATAGGGATGACCTGGAAACTTGTGAAGCATTCCATGGGAAAAAACACGCATATGTAAAATATATATAGTGTATATATATATATATATATATATATATATATATCTTTATATATATACTATATATATTTTATACATATATACAATATATGTGTGTGTGTGTGTGTGTATATAGTCTCCAATAGTTTTTCCTTTTCCAGTATGTCATATAGAGTCATGTGCTATATTACACCTCTTCAGTAAACATCAGACTGCATATATGACAATGGGGGTCATATAAGATTAGAATACTATATTTTTACTGGATGTTTTCTAAGTTTACATATGTTTAGATATACAAATCTTTAGCTTGTGTTGTATTTGCCTACACTACTCAGTACAGTAACATGCACAGGTTTGTTGCCTAGGAGCAATAGACTATACCAATATAGCCTAGGTGTGTAGTAGGCTCTACCATCTAGGTTTGCATAAGTCACTCTGTGATGTTCACATGTTGACGAAATTGCCTAACAACATGTTTCTCAGGACATATCTCCATGGTTAAGCAGCTCATGACTGCAGTTGGTATCAGACAATATGTAGCTTTTCCAAATTGGCTTCCTTTACTTAGCAGTATGGTGAACCTTCTTTTGACTTTGGTTTTATTGAAGACAGGCTTCAGGAAACAAATATGATCACAACATAGAGTTATTTTCAAAACTCATATAAACTTTTTCAGATAGATCTTATATAATTTCACTGACACAGTTTTGATCTCTCCTCTCTCCTGGTGTCTCAAACCATTTATCTATAATCCTTAAAGTATAGGTAGAGGTATTCCAGGAAAAAATTTTGATAAGTCCTCCCTTAAGATGACCTTCCAGGTGAGGACTTGGGAAATCAAGAGAATGCAGTAGCGGATTTTCCTAGATTCCATGAGACGTAAATATCCACATGAGGTTTTGTGGCAGAAGTAGGCAAACCACAGCCTGCAGGTCAAATCCAGCCTCCTATCTCTGTATAACACAGAAGCTAAGGATTCTTTTTATCAATATGCATTTGCAATCAATTTGATGACAGGGAAAACTAATTTTGAACTACAATTAAGCAAAATGTTACCCACTCAAAAATAATTTCATTCTTTTCATTACTAGAATAAACTTTCTTATTTAGTAGTTAATATTTTAAGTATTATATTCAATTACTATTATTTTTAATTTCATCAATAAAATTTTTGTAAGAATTTGTTTTCTCACTTGCTATATCAGTACCTACACAATATCCTCAATTTTACCTCTTGGTGCACAAAAACTAAAATACTTATTTGTGGCTCTTTACAGAAAGTGTTTGTCAATCTTATTCAAGAATAGTCAAATGGTCTCTAACTTTGCTCTCCCTCCTCTCCCCTTCATTTTTTTCTTTTATTAGTAATATACCCTCATCTAACTGTACCATTACGTTCTAGAAGACACAGTATGAACTGGACTATGAAGTAACAAAAAGGTTTAAAGAACTCCACACTTGGGAATTAAAAAAGGAAAGAATCTGTTAGTCAAGAGTATAGAAAAGGAGGCCATAAGTGGTACCAGCTTTTCCAGGCTTCAGTAAATATAGAAATCTCTATTTATTCTTGTTTGTCATCATCTCTCTGCTTCCCATGTGGGTCAGCAGGGGTGTAGTGGAAAAAGGCTTTGTAGTTATACAAACCTTCCACCCACCAGCTTCTGGACTATCAACAATTGCTCATCATCTTTGCATTTTGGGGTTTTAAATTTTGTTTTGGTTTGCTTTTGACTCATAAAATGGGTTATTTCAATGACTAAATGATATAATGTTCTTACATAATAGAAATTCATAACTTTGTGTAGTCGTAAAGCTTTAGGTCCTAATGAGAATGTCTTCTTCTTCTTTCCAAGAAAACTGTGTGTATGTGTGTGCACATGTGTGTGTGTGCACTCATGTTCAGAGGCATAAGGGAAAACTGTAATAACAGTGCCATTATACCTCCTGGCTTAAAGGAGAGCAAACCCAGCAAGGAGTCTGTATTAGTCTATTTTGTGATACTATAAAGAATATTTGGGACTGGGTAATTTATTTTATAAAAAGAGGTAAATTTGGCCAGTGATTCTGCAGGCTGTACAAGCATGACATCAGCATCTGTTCAGCTTCAAGGGAGGCCTCAGGAAGATTTACTCATGGTGGAAAGTGAAGGAGGAACAGGCATGTCACATGGTATGATGGTTAATGCTGAGTGTCAACTTGATTGGATTGAGGGATACAAAGTATTAATCCCTGGTGTGTCTGTGTGGGTATTGCCAAGAGAGTTTAACATTTGAGTCAGTGGGTTGGGAGATTAACATCTGAGTCACTCTTAATCTGGTGGACACCATCTAATCAACTTCCAGAAAATATAAAGCAGACAGAAGTACATGAAAAAGAGAGACGGGCCTAGCCTCCCAGCCTACATCTTTCTGCCATGCTGGATGCTTCCTGCCCTCGAACATCGAACTCCAAGTTCTTCAGTTTTAGGACTCAGACTGGCTCTCCTTGCTCCTCAGCTTGCAGATAGCCTATTGTGGGACCTGGTGATCATGTAAGTTAATACTTAATAAACTCCCCTTTTCATACATACATATAAAAATGTGAGAAAGTTTGGAACCTCCTAGAGACTTGTTGAATGGCTTTGCCCAAAATGCCAAGAGCAATATGGACAATGAAATTCAGGCTGAAGTGATCTCAGATGGAGATGAGGAACTTGTTTGGAACTAGAGCAAAGGTGATTCTTGTTATATTTTACGAAGAGACTGGCAGCATTTTGCTCCTACCTAGAGATCTGTGGAACTTTGAACCTGAGAGAGATAATTTGAGAGAGATAATTTAGGGTATCTGGTGGGAGAAATTTCTAAGCAGCAAAGCATTCAAGAGATAACTTGAGTGTTACTAAAGGCATTCAGTTTTATAAGGGAAGCAGAGCATAAAAGTTTGGAGAATTTGGAGCTTGACTATGCGATAGAAAAGGAAAAGCCATTTTCTGAGGAGAAATTCAAGCCAGCTGCCGAAATTTGCAGAAGTAGCAAGAAGCCAAATGTTAATCCCAAGACCACTAGGAAAATGTCTCCAGGCTATGTCAGAGAATTTTCTGGCAGCCCCTCCCATCACAGGTGCAGAGCTCAGGAGGAAAAAGTGGTTTCATGCACTGGGCCCAGGGTCCCTGTGCTGTGTGCAGTCCAGGGACTTGGTGTCCTGCATCCCAGCTGCTCCAACGATGACTAAAAGGGGCCAACATACAGCTTGGGCTGTGGCTTCAGAGGTGGGAACCCCAAGCCCTGGCAGCTTCCACATGGTGTTGAGCCTGCAGGTGCACAGAAGTCAAGAACCGAAGTTTGGAAACCTCTGCCTAGATCTCAGAAGATGTACAGAGATGCCTGGATGCCCAGGCAAGCTTGCTGCAGGGGTGAGGCCCTCATGGAGAACCTCTGGAAGGGAAATGTGGGGTTGGAGCCCCCACACAGAGTCCTAATGGGGTACCACCTAGTGGAGCTGTGAGAAGAGAGCCATCATCCTCCAGTCCCCAGAATGGCAGATCCACTCACAGCTTGTACCATGCACCTGGAAAAGCCTCAGACACTCAATGCCAGCCTGTGAAGGCAGCCGAGAGGAAGGCTGTACCTTGCAAAGCCACAGAGGCGGAGCTGCCCAAGACCATGGGAATCCAGCTCTTGCATCAGTGTGACCTGGATGCGAGACCTGGAGTCAAAGGAGATCGTTTTAGAGCTTTAAAATTTGGCTGCCCCACTGGATTTTGGACTTGCATAGGCCCTGTAACCTTTTGTTTTGGCCAATGACTGTAATTTGGAATGACTCTATTTACCCAATACCTGTACCTCCACTGAATTTGGGAAGTAAGTAACCTGCTTCTGATTTTACAGGCTCATAGGCGGAAGGGACTTGCCTTGTTTCAGATGAGACTTTGGGCTGTGGACTTTTGGGTTAATGCTGAATGAAATAAGACTTTGGAGAACTGCTGGTAAGATATGATTGCTTTTGAAATGTGAGGACATGAGATTTGGAGGGGCCAGAGGCAGCATGATATGGTTTGGCTGTAACTCCACCAAAATCTCAACTTGAATTGTATCTCCCAGAATTCCCATGTGTTGTGGGAGGAACCCAGTAGGAAATAATTGAATCATGGGGGCTGGTCTTTCCCGTGCTATTCTTGTGATAGTGAATAGGTCTGATGGGTTTATCAGGGGTTTCCGTGTTTGCTTCTTCCTCACTTTCCCTTGCCGCCGCCACTTAAGAATAGCCTTGAGGCCTCCCCATCCTTGTGGAACTGTAAGTCCAATTAAACCTTTCTTGGTTCCTAGTTTCGGGTATGTCTTTATCCGCAATGTGAAAACAAACTAATATACATGGCAAAAGAGGGAGCAAGAGAGAGAGGAGAAGCCCCGGGCTCCTGCAAACAAGCAACTCTTGTGTGAAGGAATAGAGCAAGAACTCAGTCATCACTGTGGGGAGGGCACCAAGCCATCTTGAGGGATCTGCCTCAGTGGCTCAAACACCTCCCACTAGGCTCTACCTCCAACATTGCGATCACATTTCAACATGAGATTTGGAGGGGACAGACATCCCCTCCAAACCATATCAGGGTTGACTGTATCAGAACAGGAAAGGAGAGTCAGCATTCTGAAGCCCAGGACAGTTGCAGAAAGAAACAAAGAACTTTGAGGTGTCATCTAGCTGAGAAGTGATACAACGCACCTTGCTGCCCTCCACCCTTTTCTTCCATCTACTTCCCAATCCTACAGGATCCAGTCACCATCCAAGCTTGTGGGCCACTCTAATCCCTTTTGTTACCACAGTACCCAGGCTGATACATGGCAACTACCCTGGGGGAAAAGAGACCTAAAGAACAGAGCCCAGAAAATGACTATTTCATGAGCTTTTTTTGCATGGTTCAGGCCAAAAAAAGCTCTAGTTTTCAGAACTCTTAATAGCATGTGATTGTATTTTCAACATTTCTTGTCATGACTGTTACAATACTAAACATTCTCAGGAAGTATTCAAGATAGAAAGATTTTCATTAACACCCAGAAAGTGAACTGTCCTTGTTGTCTAGAAACAAGAGTCTGTGACCTTTAATTCTTGCAGACATAAAAGAAAAAGACTTCAACTAGAGGTTTTTCCAGAAAGATCCACACCTTGAATGAGGCAGAGAATTCAGTGTACTTAATGTGGAAAAATGAAAAGGCTGAGTCAGGGTTTGTTTCTGCCAAATAGAAAATGGTTCCAAGAAGCTTCCGTTTTCTAAACCTGTGCTTAGAGCCCTTTATGTCTGGTTTATGATCTTGGCTCCTTTCAACTCAACATAGCCTATTCAAGGACACCCAAAAGGGAAGCTCTATGCTCAAATAACCATCTTGCTGCTAAAGCACATGTTTTTCTATAAGTATTTTGTTTTGCCTGCCATACTTCTAACAAGAAATTTATCAACACACAGAACTGGTTCAGTGAGGGGCTGACCTGTTGCATGAACATCAGTTTCTGGACCTTTGTTTTAAAAACTCGAAGATACCTAGAACTCAACAATTATGTCCTGTAATCTCAACCCACGTTGCCTTCTTCCAATTGTTGAAGATTAAATTTCCACTAAATACAGTGACTTTCACAATTAGAGTGTATGGAACAGGAACTGGAAAGGAAATTATATTTTACATGCTTGTACTTACTGGGAAAATTGTGTGCTAGGGGTAATACAAAACAAAACAAAACAAAAACAACAGTTAAAATATTAAAAATGTAGAAAAAAATTAACAACCAGACTTTTGGGGTGCTCAAAAGTCACAGTGCAGTTTTAAGAATTAATAACTTCAGATGTATAAAGGATATAAACTTATGAAACTGTAACTTGAAGGTTCAATTAGATAAGTTTCTTTTATAGTCATAGAATTTTGTGACTCTTGAATAATAAATCTGTAATTTAAAGTTTGGTTGAAGTTCCTCTGAAGAAGCCAAATGTTAAAGGAAACAAACAAAAAAAACCCTAAAATTAAAAAATATTAAAAGTTCAGAAACTAAATTACTGCAAAAGAAGTTCGCATTATTAAACATTTCCATAATAGTGTTATAAGTTATAGTATTTATATGATTGAGATTATTACAGCTTCTAAGATTTTTGGGACATCCTGATCCATTCTAAAAAGATTTAAGTAGCACCTCAACATGCCGTATGGTGCTGTGTAGTGGGACTTAAAAATGAATAGGTGCTGTTAGAGAGACTAACATTATACAAAATTATTACAAAAGAGTACAATAGAAACTGGGTTTGCATAAGGTAGAATCTCATTGAAAACCTTTATGGACAACATCAACATCATATATTTTATAAAATATATGAATTTAGGTCTTATGATAGGATTGGCCTTTTGGGTTGGCAAATCTGTTATGGATTATATAATAGTACTGAGGTAGCTTAGATTTCTGTTTTTTTTACAAACATAAAATTATGTTTCAGAAGCAATATGGAATGTGTGAATATGCACTGCACACATACACTCACACACAGTTGATTAACTGGAGGAACGCCTGTTTAGAGTTTAATTATTATTTTAGCGAGGCAGTAAAGAAAAAAGCATGTAAACCGCAAGCTTAATACAAGGCCACTGTCATGATTTTAAGGGCATCCTTTCAACCCATACTAAGTCTGAGCCCTGGTGATCATTTACTCTGACTCCAAGTTATTAAAAGCATCTCCAACATACAATGCACATGATGTTTGTTTTTAATCATTGTGTATAATAGATTTCACATGGAGAAAATGTTGGCAAATATTTTAGACTATAAAAAATCTCGATAGTTGGATAAATGCTAGTGTGCTGCAATTTCCTTCACATCACCATAAAAGCAGGGCTTTAAAGGCAATATTTTAATTTCCTGAGAATTCTCGCCATGCTCTACATTTGAAATGGGATGGGAAATGCCACTTGTGATAACATTTTAATTTTAAACTTGGTAAGAGTTATGCCATTATAAAGGGAACTACCATAAACTTCCTTTAAAAGATGCTTCACATCAGACAACCAGGGGAAAAATGATACTATATGGTGGTTTCCATGCCAAGCATCATTAAAAGGTATTTGATGTTCACAGCAGAACTGGCTTTCAGATTATGCCTGCATAAAACCAAAAAAAAAGCGGTCAATTTGTTGTAATAGTCAATGCACAGTGACTGCCATATGGCCTAAAAGGAGAGGCACATGGCCATGGCTTTCATTGGTGTTTGGATCCTGAGCTACAGGCAGAAGGAATGTGGTGATTTGCATCATCTTCTTAAGTCATGCTTCAGTTTATTTGCCCTCCTTCCGCTCAGAGTGATCATCCTCCACTTCAGTCACTAAGCTCCACCACTAGGAAAAATTACAAGTGATTTATCTTGGTGTTGTAGGTTGTGTTCTCTGGAAGGCAGGTTAACCTGCAGGAGCTTTATTAGGGAGGGCTCTTGAGATCCACTGCCTTGGAAGGGAAGGGACAGAAGCAGGATTGGGCAGAGGGAGCTTTAATGCAACCTCAAGGGAAGTTTCAGGGGACCCTGGAAGGAACACTGAAGATAGGTTGACCTTCCAGAGCTGTCCTGAATTGCAGCAAAAAGGTCAAGCCTTTATACCCCTACATCGATGTGGATTACGCCAAAAAGGTGACATGGCCTTGGGCAAGATGGCTGTCTTCAGTATGGCAATCCTCAAAGGAGCTAAAAGCTGAGAACTGTCTATCAGCCTCACTCCCAGCTGCTGGGGAACAAGTCCTTTATTCCTAAAGGTGGCGGGGGGAGGGGGGTCTGAGGTGCTTATCACAGTGTCTACCATTCCCAACAAGCAAGAATATATTGGCCACAAAATGCTTACTTCCAACTATTCCTTTTTATACATTCTCCTCTCAAAGTAGAAAGAAAAAAGAGAATCTCCCTCCTTTCTCAAAACTAGGTCTGTGCAATGAGGCTCAGGAGTTTCGTTGAGCTAAGTCATGTGCCCATCTCTGACCCAATCACAGTTGCCAGGAGGCAATGCAATGCTCTCACTGGCCAGGCCTGGGAGAAATACTCGAGAACAGGGGTTCTACTCAGCAAGTAAGACAAGTAGACCCTTGACAGCCAAAAAACCAACACATGCCTCCCAGATATTCTTATATATGCTTTTTCTTTTGTTTTTGCTCAAACCCTTTTCCCTCTCTGTAGCACTGCCCTGTGCTCTTCTCTTCATAGGCCCTGGCACATGGTAGGCACTTAAGCCTCTCTGCTCAGACTCTGCTCAACTTGCAGGCATACAGCCCTGCAAGGGGTCACGGCCAAGGTGCACAGCAAACCCACCCAGGAGCTGCATTCAAACTGCAATTGTGCTTCTGAGACTGGGACAACTGAGCTCCCAGGAAGCTCTGGGGTGGAACAATGGGTGGCTGTCCGCAGCTGTGCAGACAACTGGAGACCGGGAAATGGGGTAGGGGGAGCGTGGGTGAGCAGGTGGTGGCTTTTATCTCCTCCACGCCTGGCAGAGCCCATTACCAACTGGCTCAATATGACAGAGCTAGCTCTGCTTTCCTATTCAGAAGGAAAAAAAAAATCAAGGGTAAAGAGACTTCAGCACCAACTGTATCACATTTTAAAAGTATACTCTTTTCCCTCGGCTCCAAATGCTATTAGAACTACGGGGCTCTTGTTACAGGGGTTCTGGGACTTTGCTGAGCACCCTGTTATTTTCATGCTTGGACCCCAAAATTATGTCAGAGGTGTTTCTTTTGTTCTAGGTAATCTGCTTGAATGAGTAGCTTGGGGCTGGATGTTCATTTCCTCCCTCTTTTTAAGTTAAAACAAATAGCCATGATGTAGACTATTTTTCTTCAGCTCAGATAAAGGCAGAAATCTGGCTGATTTGATGCAAAACTTCAGTGGTCTTTGAGGTCTTCTGTGTTACTGTTAGTGTCAGACTTTCAGTGTTTATGATGGTTTGTCATAGTTGATATTTTCCTTGTTTAGTTCCCACCCCCCCAACCAGATTAATGATAAAATATTTTTAAATTCAATCAGGTTTCTGTGACTCTTTGGGGTTCATCTGGGTGACAAATAAGAAAAACCCAACTCAAACAGCCTTTAATAAAAGGAATTTACTATCACGTATAACTGAGACATCCACAGGTAGCATGGGCTACAGGAAACAACCAAAGCACCCTATTTCTTTGCATCTCCCCTCCGACTTCCACTGTATCTGCCTAATGCTGTTGTCCTCTGGGTCATAGTATGAGTGCCAAGAGCGCACAGCGCTCAGTGCGTCTTTATTCATAACAAGAGCTAGAGGCCAGGGTTAGAAAGGCGGAAAAAAGCCCTGAGGCTCCCTTGCTAAAAATATATGACCAACTCTGAGCCAAATACCATGACCCAAGGGGTGAGAAATCGTGATTAGCTTAAACACATTAGGGCCTCTTCCTGCAGCAAGACAGTTAATTCAACACAAACCACACAGCTGAATATGGAGAGAGAGGTGAAGGACTAAGTCATGAGAGAGTGGAGACACCAGGTACTGGCTCTATGAGTACAATACCCTCCTGGAAGACTACAGCTGCAAATGTTTTGCTGAGACCATGGCCAGGAAAAATGGCAAAAAGAACTTTGGGGAACAAAGAGTACTGTGTCCATTTCTCATCACTGAGCCGCACAGGTATAAACAAATGATACACATTGAGTGCATAATAAGGACAGGGTTTAGCCATTAATATAGGAAAGTCATTGTGATCTAAAAATACCAATTAAAAAGGCACAGATGACATTTAATAAAATAGATTCTCTCTCTCTCTCTCTCTGTACTCCCTACCCCACCCCAATCCCTCTCCCTTTCCTTCTCTCTTTCCCTCTCTTCCTCCCACCACAGAGGAAATCCATTGCAAGACTTCACTGAATGGGAGAACTACTGACTGACCCTAAATGACAGACTGTCTCAGATCAGGAAGTAGTGTCAACTCAAAGGTGGCAGAAGAGTCAGGAGGTCTATGGACAAGCCACACTTACTTCTCTGTCACTTCTCATGAGAGAGTAGAGGTGAAAGGGCCTGGCTTGAACATTAATCCATTTTTGGATCTGTCTGCCACACAAGGAACAACTTGTCACTAGCATCAGGCAGCATGGCTCCTTTCCAGCTTTATATTTGGTAGTTGCAGTCCTCAACATGCTTTGAGGTTGTCGCTCCAAAATAAGTCAAGTAAAGCCAGGTTCACTGAGTGATTCTGGAGAAGAAACTTGGGAGAAATACATCTAAATAGGCAATTCCAACTCATAGTGCTGTTAGGTGTGAACCTGTTCTAAGGGCTCCTGATACAAGCAAGACATTGGCAGATATAGCACTAGATTCACTGATGCTCATTTCAAAACAAAACAAACAACACTAAGTTAATTTATTTGCTGGTTTATTGTTATTATTATATTTTTACTGTCTTTGTGTTGCTAAGCTACAGATATAAAAAATAGGTGGTACATAAACTAATGGGTATTTCATGGATTAATAGGAACAAACATGGTTTTAAGAAATGCCCAGAAAATAAACAGAAGACTCATTCTGTCCTCAAACCTTGTGTTGACACAAGTAGACTTAATGCTAATCACTGTTTAAGCTACTTGTTCTTTTCTGGCTGCATTTTTCTATAACCATAAGATTAAATGACCTGAACTGTACATTTGTTTTAAGAGCACCCACCATGGCTATAGTGATCTTGGGGCTATAATTCATTTTTCAAGTAAAGAATAACATGAAACTATTGAGGTGTTTTCTACTGCTGTGTGCCTCTGCTATAGCAGAAGAGATAAAAGTGGCTTAGCGGGCATTTTAAGAAATGTCTTCAGATAATGTGTAACTACCTAAGTGGTGGCATGGTGCATTACACTTTCAGCTGTGCTGATTTTCTATAATGTGGTTCTGCATAAGGTAGAGAAGATAGGGTAATGCTATTTATTTAGTCTGACAAATAATTCAAAGCTCACATTTCAAAAAACTTCTTTTCTTCTTTTTACTTTTGCTTTCGCCATTGCTGACTGTCATGATGGCATACCCCTCAACACTGCTCAAATTCAAGAGGTGAATTTCTGAAGGGCAACATGTTGTTTTTGGATTTATAAATGTTTGAACTCTCCAATATTGGAGTAAAAGCATGAAGTGAGCTGTTTTTATAAAGTTGAGGTTAAGACAACAAAGGAAACATAATCTTGCCAATAACGTAAGAACTAGACACTTTATATATCTGGGAAAGAAGAGAGAAGAAAAGCACTTGCTTCTATATTGAAAATTAGTTGGAAGTCAGGAGATAAATTTTCAGAAAATAATCCATAACTAAGTTGAAACAATGTATTCAGTGTAAGAAAAATAGGAGGTGGGGAGAGGCCTCTGTGTTTCAAAGGCTGGAAAAAATTATGGAAAAAAAATTAAGTGGGAAGAGGTTTTCTTGAGTTTATCTTCCATTTCAAAAGTTAAATTTCTGAAAATCAGGGGTGGAAAGTGTGGCTTCATTATAACAAAAACCCAAGAGAGATATTTAGTCTCATGCTATAGTTTTGCTCAGATAAACAAAAAGTGCTCTTTACAGAAATTTTGGGTAAAAATGAATAATTCTTACAATCAGACTTCTGTCCTCTGAGTCCAGAAGAGCAAGTGTGAGAAGACACACACCTGGGGTGATGACAGGTTTCCTTCCCCTATCTCCTCATTAATGTGAAAAGTTGATCAGAGGGGCCAGAAGGCACCCACGGAGCTTCCATAATCCCACAGCCATCTTCAGGAGGGCTTTATAAATCTTATACAATCTCATGATGACACAATTTGCCAAGAACCCTATACGTTTTAGGCTTCTTTGAGGAGGAATCAACTTAAAGGGCATATTTTAAAATTAGTCTTGGTGGACTATTTGGAGAGCCAAGATCAGTGTGACCCAGGCTATTCCCAGTGATCTGGGTGGACACCCATCATAACTAGACCAGGATGCAGGAAATAGGGTACAATTGCTGGCTTTTTCCTGTGACAAAGCACCTTGTTTTGTCTTGAGCTGTGCAACCAGCATTTGCAGCAGGATCCAACTGCCTCATATATGATCATTGTTTCATCAAAGTCCACCATGCTGAACCTCAGAGGTTCTCCTGTTTCTGTGAGTTAAGACAGCTAATTACATATAACTGCTACATTTTCTGGCAGAATAAGGCTTTTACACAAGCTTCCCAACTCCTCCTCCACTAAACCCACAGTAAACAAAAAAGGAAAAAAAATCCATCCAACCATGACGCAAAGTATATAAACCTTTTAGATGTAATACGTACTTCTTTAATAAGATAATAATAAGCACAGTTTATTTTAAAAAATAAACGAATAGACTGGCTCCAGTCCTGTCATACTATCCACTTTAAATACATGCATTTTACTGAGTAAGCTGCATGTCTGTGATTTATGTTGATTCTCCCTCTTATGTAAGGGGGAAACAGTCCTGCTCAGCACCAAAGAGCCTTTCATACTTAAATTATTTCTGTCTAGTAATACAGTTATCTGCATGTGCATCCATCTTTCTCAGTAGAGTTTCAGTTTCTCAAGAACCTGCACCATGATTAGGTCATCTTTACTGTCCTCTTCCTTCTTCTACCTGATAAGCAGCCCACAAAAAGTGTTGCATACAGTCTGCACTCCAAACATACCTGCTGAAATGCCTTATCTGCAACACACTATGTTAAAAAAATAATAAGAAGAATAAATACAAGGTATGTAGAAGTCCTCTCATACAGACTTTGAGAACAGCTTGAGCAACATAAGGTGTTGTAAGACAGAGTCTCCTTATGTTGCTCAAGCTGTTCTCTAACTCCTGGGTTCAAGCAATCCTCCTGCCTTGGCCTCCTAAAGTGCTGGGATTACAGGTGTGAACCACTAAGCCTGGCCATTTCAATAATTCTATAAGATTTTAAATAGTCTTATAATTGGCCAATAAAATATGCTACATACTAAGTGTTTTATTTTAATAAAGAACTAATAGCACATTAATTCACCAATTTATTTTCATAGAAAGAAAACCAGTTCTTTTCTAGGGGGATTTGATAGAGAGTTTGATACTCGGCCTCAGTCCCATACCTCTTCTAGTGTGCTTTCCTGTACTGCAGAGGATGAACAGCAAAACCCCCTAGATCCCAGATTCCTTTGGAGTTAGGATTCCGAATGCAAATCAGGCTTCCCCTGACCTGCACAAGGAAGATGAATGAATGGACAGAAATTCTTGGCTGTCTTTGACAGGCAAGCCTGGTCCCAGAGTTATCGAGGTTTCCTGAAGCAGTGTCTCTGAGAGTATTAAAAGGCACATGTGGTGTTGGTGGTAGAGGCCCGCAGATTCTCCACTGTCATGATCACAAGGAGGTAGAAGCAACGCTGGTGGCCCAGTTCCAGAGTACTGTTCTGAGAGTCATTCCTGGAAGGCCAGAAGAGAGCCTCATCCTCCTGCCATTGTTTAAATCCTATATCCTAAGGACCTAATTGCCTATATTAAATCCCCTTTAACTTAAAATACCTAAAGTGGTTTCTGTTTCCTGCACCTGAACCCTGAGTGATATAGTTCATCAGTTAGAGTTCCAAATTCTCATTCTTGTACTAACCTCACTCATGATGCATTATTACAGTTTCCATCCTCTCTAAAATTGAACGAGAGTATAATATATGACAAGGCAATCTAAGAATTCTCTTGGGTTTTTATGATTTCCTCCAGTCCTCTACAGGGGTCTCACCCAAACCCTACTTTGACAGTATTTTTTGTTTTGTTTTGTTTTGTTTTGAGACAGAGTTTTGCTCTTGTTGCACAAGCTGCAGTGTAGTGGTGCGATCTCAACTCACTGCAGCCTCCGCCTCCCAGATTAAAGCGATTCTCCTGCCTCCTGAGTAGCTGGGATTACAGGCATGCACCATCAAGACCGGCAAACGTCTGTATTTTAGTAGAGATAGGGTTTCACCATGTTGGCTAGGCTGATTTCAAACTCCTGACCTCAGGTGATCCACCCTCCTCGGCCTCTCAAAGGGCTGGGATTACAGGTGTGAGCCACCGCATCCAGCCTGACAGTGTTTTGTTGTTGTTGTTGTTGTTTTTTTAAAGCAATTGGCTTTTATCAAAATTTTGCAAAGCCTTAGACTTTATTTTCATTTTTCAAAAAGCTCTTTTTGTTCACATAATGTTGAAATTACTCAATTTCAATTGACATAAACAGGTTTGAGAGCAAACTGGATCTCAAAAAGCACACTTCTCAATTTGTGGGAGTGAAGCACCCGGACTTTCTAAAGAGTAGGCAGCCAGCCCGAGAGCAAGTGTGTAGTGATCCAACAGCAGACACTGTACCGAAAGAATGGAAGACCTGCTCCTCTGTCGATGCTTTTATGGGTTACTAATTTCCAAAGCTTCTATTCAATTAACCTTATAGTTTTGTTGTGCTTTTGTTTATTTGTATGCATCTTTTTTCAGCTTGTAGGTATAACTGATAAATAAAAATTATATATATACAAGGTATACAGCATGATGTTTTGATATACATATACATTGTGAAATGATTACCATAATCAAGCTAATCAACATATGCATCACCTCAGATAGTTAACTTTTTTAGTGGTGGGAATACTTATTATACTCTCTTAGCAAATTTAAAGTGTATAATTTATTATTAACTATAGTCAACATGCTATAAATTAGGTCTCCAGAACTTATTCATCTTATAATTACAAGTTTGTTCACCAACATCTCCCCATTCCCTCACCCCCACCCCATAACCACCTTTCTACTCTCTGTTTCTATGAATTCAACTTTTTTAGATTGCACATTAAAGTGAGGTCATGTATTTATCTTTCTGTGTCTGGCTTATTTCAATTAGCATAATATCCTCCAGGATTTCCCTCTTTTTAAAGCTGTATAATATTCCACTCTACATATATATAACACATTCTTTGTGTCTTTTTAATAAGTCCTGGAGATAACTTCTGTAAAGCACCTCATCTAGTGTCCAGAATACAACAGGCACTCAAGAATGCAACTATTGTGTTTATAATAAAGAATTTAGGCTAGAGACATTATATAAGGTCTTTATATTACAAAAGTTTATGTCATTATATTATTCCAAATCATTTATTTTAATTAAATTATAAGAGGCAAAAGCAGCTCTTTCAATCAAATATTATTCAAGGATAGTATGTTTACACAATGGCTCTCAGTGAATCTCAGAATTCGCAATTTGAGAACCACAGGAAGAGGGGTCCATGTGCTAATTCTGGCCAAAGCCTAGAAAGCATCTAAAGATAGAAGAACTGCATTGTGGGGGATAAAGGAGATGAGCTTCTATTTCTGCATCAAAGCAAACTACAGGCTATATGAGTACAGCTTTAATGCTAACCAAAGGTTACTTTTGAAAATTAAAATGCGTGGTATGTGAAACAGCTCTCCAACAACAAGAATATTCCATTAAGTAGAACATTCCATTCCTTGGCTGTGTTAGATAAGCTGAAGTTTACTCTTCTTGCATTTATGAACTCCCACTTCAACAAGTCTGTACACAAGACATTTGAAAGTTTCCATGAAACAAATAGATGCCTTGGGCTTTTTAAGGGGAATTTAATCATTACCATATTATTACAGTGATGAAAGACCTGTTAAAAGTTGTATTCTTTAAAGTCAACCACAGTGATAGGAAATTCCAGTCTCCTCTATTCTGTCAATAATACCTGTCATAAAATACTGAAGGGTTTATTTTTGATAGAAGCTTTTTCAACATTTGTTTTTATGTTTGAAGGTGGTGATTTAGCAAAACAGTCAATAGGTCTTTGTACCTTCCCATCTCATTAGTTCAACCGATACTTCATTACATCATTCATATCTAGATTGTTATCACTAATGAATACATTGTTCTTCCACCTAGAAAGACAAATAACTTTCAGAAAGCAATCCATAACTTCCTCCTTACTTGCCACAATATTCTAACTGTGGGGGAACTGCCTAAAGGAAATATTTGGAAATATACAGAAATCAAACACTCCCTCCTTGAAGTCTACAAAGTTTTATACATCAAAGTAAGTGCTTATAAGGACATTCACAGAATTTGAGTGTTCATACCTTTACTGCCTAAATTGATAAATAAGTTGCATCTAACAATAAACAGTCTGAATTTACCCAGCATTTCCAAGGCACATAGTTTCCGTTTTTATCACAACCAAAGAGTTCTGGATTTAAAAACAGCTTATTCACTTAAGTGCCTTCTTTTCGTCTGCACCATAGTTTGCAGGTGAAAAAAAAAAAGTGGTCGTTGCTGTTATTTAACTAGTAGCTAAAGTAAGATTGTCTTTAGTGGCAAAAGAAATAAAATACAATGTAAATGAATGTATGTGTTTGTGTGCGTACTGCTAAATAGATAGCTATCTGGCTACTAGTGCACCCACTTAAAATAAATAATCCTGTGTACTTAGCATAATGGAAGGTATGCTTTAGAAGGGTGTTAAAACTATTGGTTAATAGTAAGAGCTCCTAGGAAATCTCACACTTCTATGACAGTACTTCCTTTAGAAGTTGACTGTGAGGTACTTTTATGACTTGTTTCTGCTTCTGTTGACCTGGTTAAAGTATAGTCCAGATAGAGGGGATGTATTTATACGATTTAAAGAGAAGCTAATTATTTCCCATGACCTTCAGAAAATGTCGGCAAAGTGTAACTGCCCACTGCATATAAAGACAGACCTTGGCCTTGTAGTTGAAAGAGTTTAATAGGCACGAGAACAGCCACGCCATGTGAGAGAGAGAGTTAATATTCAAACCCTTCTTGTTCAAATCTCCTAGGTTAGGCCTTTTTTAAAGGCAGTTTAAGGGAAGCGGTGGTGTTGGCCAGGTAATGGGTGCTTGCTGCTGATTGGTTGGAGTGGAAATGAAATTGCAGGTCAAAGCTGTCCACCTACACGCAGAATACCTTCTGGGTGGGGCCATAGGCGTGGGGTTGGCAGGTCCAGATGGAGTCATGGGTGTCAGGCATGCAAAATAACCTGAAAAGATATCTCAAAAGGCCAATCTTAGGTTCTACAATAGCTATGTTATTATAGGAGTAATTGGGGAAGTTGCACATTTTATAACCTCTGGAATAGTGACTGACAATTGTTTATGTCTAGGCATTAGCAGGACTCAGGCTTTTCTTCTCCCCCCAGCCTGATAGCCTCCCGTTAGCTTTATAAAAGTGTTTGAGTTTGGGGTCAAGGCCTATTATCATTTAAACTATAGCCTAAATGTCTTCCAAAGTTAGCTTGGCCCAAAAACCCAGGAATATTTAAGGGAAAGGCAAGACAGGGAGTGGGTTATCTCAGCTTACTGTTGTATATAATTTTTTTCACTGATATAATTTATGCAAAGATAGTTTCAAAAGTCTCCATATTTTGAAATTCTACCATACTAACTGTCCCTATTATTATAAGATTCTTATGATCTGTTTAATAACAAATATAAGGATATGTTTCTTTTCCCAGACCAGGCTGATTGACAATATAAAATAATTTTGTTCATTTGTGTAACCCTAGTAACTCACACAGGGCAAGGAGGCTAGAAGGCTCTTAATAAATGCTATTGTTTGAATGAATAAAAAGATGAATGCATGCAGCACTTACTGTTGTTTCATATCCTTTTTACATAAATTGTCTGTCTTATTTCCCCTGACTATATTGGAAAGCTGAGTTTCATAGGACCATGCCAAAAACAGCCCTTAGAAGCATTTTGTTTTGCCCATACGGAAAACATGAAGGGTCTGGTAAATGCTGTTGATTATGAAATCCTCTGCACCGATGATCTCAAGAATAAGGGTGGGGTTCTGGACAGAGTTTAGATTGACAGCAGGCAAGTAGTCTCAACAGTAATAGAAAATTACTGTTAGCAAAACCAATCAAATTAAAAAGTAACAAAACTAATCCAATTAGAAAGTAACTAAACACATTGTATGGTGTGTGTCTGTACAGTGTGTGTTACTTTCTAATTGAATTGGTGTAGAAATCAAAAAACTTCATATCTTTTAAAAGAGAGATAGTCCATGTTTCTCTTGAAAAATCAAGATTTGACAACAGTGGACCCAAATTCCTGTATGATTCAGAAGTATCCAGTTTAACACTACTCCCAATTGTCTTCAGGGCCCCAAGACAAATACAGTTCCATTTATCATGGCAGTTTCTTGGCTGTTTTTCTTACACCATGGCCACTTTGCTCATTTAGGTTACCTCACTGTTCCCCGTACGTATCTGAGTCCACACCTACATTAAAACTACCTTTTTCCCCATCCTGTGTGTAATATCAGGCTGAGTAGGTACCAAGTACATAGTAAATTCTTGGTGATAATGATATGGTCATTGATCATAAGAATGTGAAAACCAATCAATAAGGGAACATGTTGTACAAGAAAAAAAAACAAACAACCCCATCCAAAAGTAGCCTAAGGACATGAAGAGAAAAGTCTTAAAAGAATATACAAATGGCCAACAAAGATATGAAAAAAATTCTCAACATCACTAACAATCAGGGAAACGCAAATCAAACTCACAACGTGATACCACCTTACTCCTGCAAGAATGACCACAGCCAAAAAATCAAAAAATAATAGATGTTGGCATGGATGTGGTGAAAAGGGAACATGTCTACACTGCTGGTGGGAATGTAAACTAGTACAACCAATATGGAAAACAGTACAGAGACTCCTTAAAGAACTAGAAGTAGAACTACCATTTGATCCAGCAATCCCACTACTGGGAATTTACCCGGGAGGAAAAGAAGTCATTATACAAAAAAGACACTTGTGCATGCATGTTTATAGCAGCACAATTCACAACTGCAGAAATATGGAACCAGTCCAAATGCCAATCAGTCAACAAGTGGATACAGGAACTGTGGTGTGTGTGCGTACACATATATACATACATATATCTATATATATATACATGCACTAAGCTATGAGGATGCAAAGGCCTAAGAATGATATAATGGACAGTGGGGAATTGGGGGAAAGGGTGGGAAGAGAATAAGGAATAAAAGACTACAAACTGGGTCCAGTGCATATTGCTTGGGTGATAGGTGCACCAAAATGTCACCATGCACCACTAAAGAACTTACTCATGTAACCAAATAGCACTTGTTCCCCCCTAAAAAAACCTTATGGAAATAAAAAAAAAATTTTTTTGAGAAAAAAGAAGGAAAAAATAAGGTAACATGTTCTAGACCTAATCATTACTCCTCAGAAAATGAATCTCCATAGAAAACTCACAGCTTAGATATTTAAACTTTTGTTTTCAAATTCATTTGAAAACAGACAAAGCATACTGCAGTGTACTTGAAAGCCAATGATGAAATAATAATAATGCATTTTAGAGGAAAGCTGAAGAGATGACATCTCTTAGCCAAAGGTAAACAATAATCCTGACAGAGCAGAAAGCTGTGCTACTCTCCTTTTACCCCTTGGACAGTGGTTCTCAAAAGGAAGGAGATAATTGAAGTCCTGGATACTCAGTTCCTGAGTAACTGAGTGTTGAGAGGACTGCCTTTGGACAAAAGCACTTGTAGGGGTGATCTGCTAGCTTATCAAATGAACATTTACTGACTGACAGCTGTAGTACTAGAAGAGTTCTGCCTCCTTACATTTCCCAAACAGTCATTTTCTGTTACTGTTGAGACTTCCTACCTGCTATCATTCTAACCTTCTCTGTCCAAAACCCCACCATTATTCTTGAGATCACAGGTGCAGAGGATTTCATAATCAACAGCATTTAGCAGACCATTCATGTCTTCTCGTTTCCCAAGAGCTTTTGCTAAGGTCTGATGAAGTGAAAATCATAGTATGGTGGAAGAAGCAAGGAATGAGACTGTTTTGCAGTACACAGATTTGTAATCAAAATACAGCCAAAATCAAAATATGTTTATTAATGAACTATCTCTTTTGAAGTTATTAAAATATCACAAGCTTGAAGAAAAGCACAAAGAATGATCTGTGTATGTCAATTTTAATGTCAAACTATGTCAAATGTTCATATTTTGCCATATTTGCTCCAGAAATTTCCACTGAAGTATAAAGTGGAACAGTGCAACAAAGTGGACCAATCTTACCTTGTATGGCTGGATGAACTTTCACAAAATAAGCATTTCTGTGTTTCTACCTCTTGATGAAGTTATAGAACATCATTAGAATTCCAAACACCTCATTTATACCCAGTCCCAATTATTCATAATAGATCTTTTTTTTTTTTTTGGTTTGGTTTTTGCTTTGCTTTCTGAGGAAAATAAACACTTATTAATGTAGAAAAATATTCTATATCACAATCATCATCCTGAATTCAGTTGATATTTCTCCTCCAAGACTTTAAGCCTCTTTTTTTATTTGAAAGAAACCATTACAGATAAAATTAAGTCCTCTTGGTCCCAAGTCAAATTTCACTTTCCAAAAGTGACTACGATGATGAATTTAGTATGCATCCCATCAGCCAATTGTTTAAAGTTTGTACAGACACACAGCCCTAAACAATATACAGTATTGCTTTTATATCTTTAAATTGTATCATACTGAATATACTACTGAATACATTATGATGCAACTTTTAGTCATTCAAGATTATACTTTTGAAATCTATACATATTGCATAAAAAAATTTGTTCACGCCTTTACATTTGCTATTTTGTATTTTAACATTTAATCTGAGTTTACGGATGAGGCTTGCAAATAACCCAGTATTTTAGATTGATGACAACTTAACACTGATTGCAAACACAAGCAAAAAGAAAACTAATAAAAACTCTTCCTTCATTTTAACTTCACCCTCCTGCTTCTTAACTTTCTGTTGTTTCTATTTATATATTTTCTCTTCTTTCTCTTTTTTTTTTCTCTTTTTTTTGTTGTTGCCCAGGTTGGAGTGTAGTGGCTCACTGCAGCCTCAACTTCCCAGACTCAAGCAATCCTCTCACCTCAGCCTCCTGAGTAGCTGGGACCACAGGGATGTGCCACTATGCCTGGCTAATTTCCTTAGTTTTTGTAGACATTGAGTCTAGCTTGTCTCAAATTCCTAGGCTCAAGCCATCCTCCTACCCCAGCCTCCCAAAGTGCTAGGATTACAGGCTCACTGAGTCACGGCACCAGGCCTATATGTTTATATATTATATTGTCTGTGTCTTGAAAAGTTGTTCTGCTTATTACTTTTGATAGGTTCAGCTTTGAGTCTTCCTACTGAAGATATGAGTAGTTTACATTACAGTGTCACACTATTCTGCATTTTTCTTACTACTTCCAATGAGTTTTGTGCCTTCAGATGATTTCCCGTTGCTCATTAACATCCCTTTCTCTCAGACTGTTCCCTCAGCATTTCTTGTAGGACAGGTCTAGTGTTTATGAAATCCCTCAGCTTTAGTTTGTTTGGGAAAGTCTTTATTTCTCCTTCATGTTTGAAGGCTCTTTTGACTGGAGATACTTAATATTCTAGGATAAAAGTTGTTTGCCTTCAGTACTTTAAATATGTCATGCCACTCTCTCCCTTTCTGTAAGGCTTCCACTGAGAAGTCTGCTGCCAGACATATTGGAGCTCCACTGTATGTTATTTGCTTCTCTTCTCCCACTGCTTTTAGAATCCTTTCTTTATCCTTGACTTTTGGGAGTTTGACTATTAAATGCCTTGATGTAGTAGTCTTCTTTGGGTTAAATCTGTTTGGTGTCCAATAACCTTGTACTTGAATGCTGACATCTTTCTCCAGGTGTGGAAAGTTCTCTGTTATTTTCCCTTTGAATAAACTTCCTACTGTAATCTATCTTCTATTTAAGGCTGATAACTCTTAGATTTTCCCCTTTGGAACTATTTTCTCAATCTTGTAGGTATGCTTCATTCTTTTTTATTATTATTTTTTTTCCTTTTGTCTCCTCTGATTGGTATTTTCAAATACCCTGTCTTCAAGCTCACTAATTCCTTCTTCTGCTTGATCAATTCTGCTGTTGAGAGAGTCTGGTGCATTCCTTGGTATATTGGTTGAATTTTTCCACTCCAGAATTTCTATTTGATTTTTTAAAATTATGTCCATTTCACTGTTAAATTTATCTGATAGGATTTTGAATTTTTTTGTGTGTTATCTTGAATTTCACTGAGCTTCTTCAAAACAGCCATTTTTAATTCTCCATCTGAAAGGTCACATATCACTGTCACTCCAGTATTGGTCACTGGTGCCTTAGTTCATGTGGTGAGGTCATGTTTTCCTGGATGACCATGGTGCTTGCATCTGTTTGTCAATGTCTGAGCAACGAATACTGAATAGTTAGGTATTTATTGTAACCTCTGCAGTTTGGGCTTATTTGTACCCATCCTTTTTGAGAAGACTTTCCAAGAATTCAAAAGGAAATAAGTTATGATGTAATCTTTGGTCACTGCAGCAGTAACTGCATTAGGAGGCATGCCAAGCCCAGTGACGCTATGATTTTTGCTGACTCATGGATGTACTGTCTTGGGTAACAGCCAGAATTCCCTAGATACCTGGCAGCCTCTTGTTCTCTCCCCATACTCCCTCCCAAATAAATGGAGTCTATCTCTCTATGCTGAACTGCCTGGAATTGGGATGGGGGATGACAAAAACATCCCTGTAGCCACTACCACTGGGACTATGCTGGGTGAGACCTAAAGCCAGCACAGTACTGGGACTTCCCCAGGGCCCATGGTGACTATTGCCTGGCTACTGCTGATTCAAGGCTCAAGGGCTCCTTAGTCAGCAAGTACTGAATCCAGCCAGGCTTGTGTCTTTCCCTTCAGGGTCGCAGGTTCACTTCTAACCCAAGTGGGTCTAGAAATGCTGTCTAGAAGTAAGGA
This sequence comes from Cheracebus regulus, assembly GCA_963574635.1. NCBI lineage: Eukaryota > Metazoa > Chordata > Mammalia > Primates > Pitheciidae > Cheracebus > Cheracebus regulus. The sequence continues at coordinate 141,876 of CAUYQU010005186.1, forward strand.
TATGAAGTTGGGAACTTTAGGAATCTACTTCATGCTTAATTTTATGGTGGCTGAGCTGGTACCCAACTTACAAGACAAAATCCTTTTTAATCTTCTCTCCTTTCCTTAAGTAGAAGGAGTCTCTCTCTTGGCCATTATGTCTGGGAATGCAATGAGTCCAGGCACATCTGAAGCCAGCACAGAACTGGGTCTCGCCCAAGGCCAGTGGAGAGTACTACCTGGCTATCACTGATGTTTATTCAAGGCCCAGGGGCTCTTTGGTCAAAAGGTAATGAACTCTGCCAAGACTAGGTACTTCCCCTTCGATGCAACGAGTTCCCTGCTGGCCCAGGTAGGTCTAGAAGTGTCATCTGGGAGCTAGGGCCCACAATGGGGCCTCAGGACTATGCCTGGTGCTTTATTCTACTGTGGTTGAACTGGTATCCAAGTTGCAAAATGAAGTCCTCTTGATTCTCCCCACCCCTTTTCCTTCTCCTTTCATCAAGGGAAAGGAGTCCTTTCCAATGCTGTGAGCTGCACTGCCTGAAGCTGGAGGACGAGTGACACGCTAGCCCTCCTTTGGCTGCCTCAGCCGGTGTCTCACTAGGTCATGTGCACCCAAGTCCACTGGCTGTGAAGCCCAGCACAGCACCAGGGCTTGCCCAGGAATTGTAGTCCTTATAGCCTTGATTACCTTTCAAATTTATTTGAAAGGCAAATTTATTTCAAATTTATCTGAAAGGCAGTCCAGGCCACAAGGACTGCAATAGAGCACTTTACCTATAGTGGAGCACATTAGCCACTGGTGGTGGAGCTAGCCCAAACTCACCTGCTGACTGGACAGTTCCCCTTTGGCTAGGGCTGATCTAAATGCCCCCTCCATGGGCGCTGGCTGAATTCTGCCCTGTGTTGCTTTCTGCTGTGACAGGGCAGCACTGCGTTGCAATGTAAAGTTCTACAATCACTGCATTCTCCTTTTCCCAAGCGTAAATTCTCTCTCCATGCCAAGCAGCCCACTGCTGCTGGGGGATGAGGAAGGAGTGGTGTTGGCACTGTCTTTCCTACCCTCTTCAGTGCTTCTTCCCTTGATATGGTGTTAAAACCAGGTACTGTGATCATTCACCTAATTTTTGGTTCTCCTGAAGATGTTTTCTTGGGTGGATACTTGGTTTAGTTTTGTGATCCTGCAAGGGTAGAGGAAGAAGATGATTGCTGGAGCATTCTATTCAGCCATCTCGCTGTGCCTCCTCTCTCTAGAAGACTCTTCAATGGGCTTTTCTTTTTCAACACTGATGTTCACAGCTCCTTCCTGGTCTCAGATGTAACAGATTCCTGGAAGTAGGCTTCTGTGGATCTGAGTATTGGTTAATTGCAGAGTTGGCTGACCTTCAGAAGTTCCAGTTCCCTTGATATGAAAAGCCACACAACCAAGGCTAGCAGCCATGTGCAGAGCACACGGGTCTGTGTGACCCCCTACTTATAATAGATGTCGATATTTAGTAGTACAAGTCTATCAGATGTGTTCATCTTCAAGCTGTCTTCATAATTCTAGGCCCCTGCATTTCCATATTACTTTTAGAATTGCTTGGTACTTTGCACACACACACACACACACACACACACACACACACACACACACAGTTTTTGGAAACTTTATTGCACTGAATCTAAAGATCAGCAGTGTTGAATTTCTCTATTATGTGTTTCTTTTCCAGTGCATAAATTTTTCTCTTATCTTTATTACCTTTCTTCTACTTTTGTGGTAATTTTTTTCTAGCTTCTTCAACTGAAAGTTTAGATTATGATTTTCAGTCTTCTCATCTACTTTTTTATACATGCATTTAAGGCATTCATTTCCCTCCGAGCACATTTTTAACTGCATCCCATAAGTTTCAACATGTAATATTTTTACCATTCATTTTCAAAGCACTTTATAATGTGCATTATAATATGTTTAAATCTACAGCTATTTAAGGCATTCCTTAATTTCTTACCATTTGGGTATTTTTAGTTTAACAATTTGTTAATGTGTAGCTTAATTCCACTGACAGAGTATGACACTGTATATGAATTTTTCATCTATTGTGTGCATATAAATTTAACCCTTTGAAATTTAATGAGCATTACATATGGTTATTTCATTGTATTTAATTAATTATTTATTTTTAATTTTTAAACGTTTTTGAAGAGGCGGGGTCTCACTTTGCTGCCCAGGCTGGGCTTGAACTCCTGGGTACAAGCAATTTCCCTGGTTCAGCCTCCCAAAGTGCGGGGATTACAGGTGTGAGCCACTGCCCCTAACCCATGTGGCTATTTTAGACTTACTTCTTTTCCCAATTAAGTATTCATCTTGTCTAATTTCTTATATGTAAAATTACTTGAGGAAACTGGAATTCCTCTTACAATTTACCAAGTAGCTAATCCCATCTCTCTACAAGTTTTATTTTCAAGTAAAATAAAATGCAAAATAGATAAAACTGATAATTGATAGTTAATACTCCATTTTTTATCTCTAAAATGATTCAACTTGACACAGAATTATTAAATACATTTTGTGTACACAGTTGGTTATTGAAAGGCCATATACACAGAATATATTAAAAATAAATCAGGTAAATATTATGATGTAGTTTTGTATTTTCATTATATATTTGGCTCGTAATTAAAATTCTCTTTAAAAAACTAAATCTTTTGTTGTTTTTTTTCTTTCTTTCCTTTTTTCTTTTTTTAGAGACAAGGTCTCACTGTGTTGCCTAGGCTGGTGTCAAACTTCTGGGCTCAAGCAATCCTCCTTCTGTGGCCGCTCAAAGTGCTGGGATTACATGCATGAGCCACCATGTCCAGCCAGATCAACCAAATCTAAGTCATAACGAAACATTATGTGGATTAGTAATTACTTGATTCATTGACTGGAAAGAGCATAATCTACACTAGTGGAAAAATAAATGAATCAGTGACATTTTGCATGAAGTTAAAATCATAAGAACAGTCATACATAGATCAGTGAGAGATACTGATGTGCTGGTATTTCTCTGTTCCTCCATATTCATTTTCATATTTCTCTACCCTGTTTTTTTCCTATTTCCTTTTAATTTATTTTATATATATACCTTTTTGGTGGGGATGGAGTTTCACTTTGTTGTCTAGGCTTGTTTCAAATTCTTGCCTTCAAGTGATCCTCCCAAATTGGCTCTGCTTTGCTTTTTGAATGGGGAGGTTGTCCCCCTACTTACCTTTCAACCTGCTCCCTTGCCATCTGCCTTCCTGTTAGGTGAGTGCAATAAGAGGCCCCGGTACAACAGGTGGTGGGAAGAGAGATCAAGCATGTTTTTCCTTCCCTAACACACTCTTCCCTTCCTCAGCGTGATTTTGGTAGCAGCTACATCGCTTGAAGGCCATAGTCCTGTTAGGCATCCCTTTTCTACTTGCAGAAAAACTTGAATTGTTTCATTTGTTCTTTTTTTTTTTAATTCAATGAAGTACAAACTACATTCAGGTAACATGCTAAGTGCTATATAACTAAGTGCTAAGATAAAATATTATATGTATATGCATATACATATATCAATCATATACATGTATGTGTACACACATATGGATGCATGTAGGCAGGTCTGTGTAAGGAGAGGTGTTTGTATTCTCTTAATCCTAAAACTCTTGGATGTATTCTACAATCTGTAGATGAGCAAAATCATATCTGATGGCTTCTTGAAGATTCAACAAGAGATAGTTTCATTTTTCTAAAAATTTATGTGGCATTAAATTTTGAAAATTAAATCATATTTTAATTACATTGGAAACCAACTTTTTAAAAATCTCTTACATGTATGCTGGATTCCTAGATAAGGCAAATAATTCTTTCATAAAGATTGATTATACTCTACTTTATCTGTTTCCTAAGCTAAGATTTGTGTATTCAACTTTTCTTTCAGATTTTAAAGTTCAACCTTTGCAAATAATACATCTTACTAAGCCTTCACTTCAGCTGTCAGTTAAGGAAATTAGTTTTCAACTGTCTACAGACTAAAGCATTTAGTTGTTGTTTCACAGGTGTCTTTTATTGCTTCAGATTTTTTTCTTGTTAAATATCACAACACTTATTTTCTATTATCTGGGCAGCATGACAGTAAACCTGTGATGTTTAGGCATGATAAGAACAGAATGAACTTTCAGTTTTTATAATTGTTTTATCTCTAACTTAGATAGGTGACAAAATATTTTAGTGGAACATAATTATTTGGATTAGTATACTATAAACACACATAGAAAATGGGAAGATCTTAAATTTATTGCACACAGAATACATATTCTCATAGTTGGATGTTCACTGGTTGTGATCAAAAGTTTACCCCAAAACTTTATCCCAGGGGCACACTTCCAAGAATTTGAGGGCAGTTGATCTAAATATGATAGTAAAGATCCCTCCCTCATATAATTTTCCTTCAAAAAAAAAAGTTACCATAGCAGATAACATCTGGTTGCATGTAATCTGAATTCATCTGAAATCCCAATGTAAACAAGTTCACCGATAGCAAGGGCCAGTTAAACATTCCACTGGCTTTAGATAATTGAAACCATCTTCCAAAAAATTACCTTCAATTACTGGACTCCAGGAAAGAAACAGGCGGTTTCTGGCAAAGTAACAGAAAGGACGAGAGAAGGCGAAAAGAGGGAGGCAGACAGAGAGAGAGAACGCAGTCTATTTTCCAGAATACAATGGAAGATCATTAAGTATTCTACTGTATTTGTAAGACAGGGTGGTTAACGTCATGCCCACCCAAAAGATATTTTTAGTGGGAACACAGGATTAGAGCCTAGAAAGCTACCGTCATGTACTTTTATTTCAAGTTCTTGCTTTCAAGCAGTATTATCTTTAAAACATCATAGGCAGAAAGGCTTTTTAATCTGATTTTCAAAAAAAAAAAACAATTCAAAGAAAGGAACTTCACAATTTCCAACTTCTTACATTTTTTCAAAAAATTTCTTGTAATGTGTAAACATGTATGTGAAGCATTATTTATAAATACTTAGCTATATATATTTAGTTTTTAAATTTATAAACTAGATGCATGTCTAAAAGTTCTAAATTCTTCTGGTTTATAGTATATATTGCATTATGAGTATTTTAGTCTACTTATGAAAGGCTATTAAATCATCTCATCTTTTAAAAGTCTTTTCTATAACATCTAATCTCTGGAAATAATGGGAGAAAAGAATCTGTGTAAATTCTTTTACATCTTAAAGGCCATATCACATTACTTTGGATTAATTACATACAGCAACAGTCAACTAGTCAACCCCTAATGTCAGCCTACTGCATTAGTATATTATCACTGATAATACAGTTTTGATGATAATTTGAACCACATGCAAAAACAAATACATCAAAGCAACTGAATTTTTGTGTTAGACAATGATGTCTGCTTACTCCTAATTGAAATATAAGAACAATATGCATTTTAACTAGCTTCTGGGCAGATTTGTTACCACACCTACATTCTACAGATAGAGACACCACTATGTTTTGTTTATTTTGTGAGAAGGAACATTAAATCAGCTCTGATGCAATGCTAAATTAGTTCTATGATGAATGTTGTAGATGGGAAATTTCTATTTTTAAGAAAAGATTTCACGTTGGAAAAGTGATCCTTAAACTACTTACCCAGAAATAAATGACTTATTTTCTCTACTGCATAGCCTCAAATAAATTCTAGATTTAAAAAATGGCTGCCATATTTGACACAGTTCTTACCGTAATCTGTAATGATGTGTACATACATGTGTTAACACCTGACTCTGTCCTCTCCTCCCACCACCCACGCAATATGATAAGTGCTTAAGACCTAGTAGGAGATCAATAAATGTCTTTTGGATGGATGGATGGAAGGATGGATGACAGGCGAATGGTTACAGTTATAACCATTTTGATCTGAATATTTTGAATTCTTTAATTCACTATGTACCTGTAGACCTGGAGTATTAACTAAGGTGGTGCAAATCAAATAACTGAATCTAATTCTACTCTATGACAGGACAGGTCCAGACTCTGGTCCACTGTCAACTAAAATTTGTCAACTTGCTTTCCCTTACCCTTTCATCTTCCCCCAGAGAACTTCGATCTATTTTGAAAGAGAATTTGATCTGTAGTCTCCTTAAAATCACTTTTTGAAGTAGGTAATGGATAATAACTTAATAAATTGAAGGCTGGAAATAAAGTAACTTGGTCCTTATCATTGTCTTATCTCTTGAAGTAAGAGTCATTGGGAGCGTTGTCTTTTAAAGACTCAGTTAGCTCCTTTGCAAAGTATGTAAAATAAATTCCTAAAGTCTGTGATTCAAGAAAATCTGATTAAAATGAAGGGCTAAGTATATTCAGTGCAGAGGCTGAGGGCTTTTCTCACTGTAACATTTTTTTTTCTTATTTTTCTCACTGTAACATTTTGTTGGAATCTACCCAAGAACTAGGTATTTGTGTTTGATGTGTAGTCAATTCTTTTAAAATATGACATAGCCAGGCGCAGTGGCTCATGCCTGCAATCCCAGCACTTTAGGAGGCCAAGGTGGGCAGATCATGAGGTCAAGAGATGGAGACTATCCTGGCCAACATGGTAAAACCTTGTCTTTATTAAAAATACAAAAATTAGCTGGGTGTAGTGGCGTGTGCCTGTAGTTCCAGCTATTCTGGAGGCTGAGGCAGGAGAATCGCTGGAACCCAGGAGGCGGAGGTTGCAGTGAGCCAAGATCAAGCCACTGCACTCCAGCCTGGCAACAGAGTGAGACTCGGTGTCAAAAAAAAAAAAAAAAAAAGATGCAAAGTTGTTGTTATAAGTGGGTTCAAGTGTAAAGGCCTTCTGTCCATGAGCAGGAAGTGACCAAATAGCTGGGAAATAGGGCAAAGTGAGATTTTTTGTTTTTTCACTTGCTGTTGGCATTGACATCATTCAAGGTTTAAAAGGATTGGGAAAGGTGCAAAATGTCTAAAGCCAATTCCTTTCCTCCTAGGCCATCAAGAACAGCAGCAGGCCAAGCAAGCTGTGTACAAGGCAAGAAACTACCTTACAGCAGTGTAAGGACCTTCACATGGAAACTAAATAGATGTTGAAAAGCAACAGTCTCACAGAAAGATACAGAATTCTGCCCCTTGTTGATCTTTATCTTCCTAGAGCAAAAATAAAACATGTGAGTAATATGTGGTAACTTTTCTCTATTAGTAACTTTCAGGGGGCCTTCCTCCAGCCCAAGACTGCTAATTAGAGATTCAGCATATTAAAGTTATGTTGCAGATTAAGGTTAAGAAATATAGTTCTCAGTTCTCTTGGCCCTTGCAAAAACAAGGGCCTTATGTGGGGTTATTTAAGCAAAGAACTCAGATCCTAGCGGAGTTGACCCCGTCTTCAGAGATATCTCAACACAGCAGACTAGCAAATCTGCAACTTCTAAAATAATCATCCTGGGCTTCTTAACTCGCTCAAATTGTGTTCCTTCTTCTGCAACATTATTCAAGCCTCATCCTTTCAAAGGCAACATTTTAAATCTATTTTTTATCTATTTTATCTATCTCCCGTCTATTAAATAATAGGCTCATCACATTTCCAAAACCCATCACTGACATAGGGGTTTTGGAAATGTGATCAGCTGGCTCCTCTCTGGGCCTCAGGATGGGTGACCTCAAGTGAAATGCCAGACTAGCTGATGAAATCAGTGAAATGACTAGTGTAACTGCTTACCTCACTTACGCTGCCAGCTACTTGTAAAAACTGACCCATCCTCGGAATCATTTTAGAGCTACGTAACCACAGTTCATCAAGATCCCTGGAGACAAAGAATTCCTTTTAAAATGGACACAGGAATAATATAGGGTGGTTGCAGAAAAATAGAAAATTCTAAGCAGCAATGTCACATGACTAGCAAAAAGAAACTGTTGAAATAGCTGCAGAAGCTAGGGGTGGATAAGACCCTGAAAAACCTGGGTGTGGACCAAGCTATGACCAACCTAAGACTCAATGGACCCAACATGGCACTGGATTTGACCTAGGAGGATCTTATTATATGCTCATTAACATCCTAATTTACACCCCACCAGCGCAATTGTCAGTTCTAGAGTCATCCATATTTAGTGTAAAAATGGGTGGTACCAGAGTTCTGAGAAATCTCCACCTCGTTCCAGGAATCTTCATGAATATTCCACACCTTGGTTACAGAATTCCATAAAGGTAGCAGTCCCAAACCCCCTTTCACGTGACTCTCTCTTGAGTCGGCCCACACTCCTCTTTCTTGAATGTGTACTTTTTGCTTTATAATAAATCTCCATACTTTCACTATTTTCTGACTCATCCTTGAATTCATTCTCAGGATGGTGTCAAAGCCTGGACAGCAGCTGGGGCCAAGGTTTCATGGGCATTTGGGGACCTTCCCTAGCTCACTGGTATCAAAATCATTCATCAGACCCCAAATCAACACCAAAGGAAGTTTTCTTCACCCAGGATACTCCTCTATTCTTAAAACATTATCAGGAATAGCCACTGATTATTTCATTATTACATATCATCCCTTTATCCATTAAAGTAATATATAAAATAATTGAGATTGTTTCCAAGAAGACTAAAATTCTACATATCACTATATGGTAACATACTCTTTAAAAATTATATAATTGAAACACACACATCTTGATACTAGTTTGTATTCACAGAATACTTTTTAATTACTTGTGTAAATATTATTTTAGTTTCATAAATATAATTTTACCTGTGTTTCTCCTTTTAATCTGTCTGTATTATTTATATACCCCATGTGAAAGTATGTTTTTTAGAATAAATAATTTAAATATTAAACAATAATTTTAAACATTTGCAGAAATTCTGGACACTGCTGCTACAAATAAATTTTTTAAAATAAAACTCATATGTAAATCCTTGTGTTTCATCAGCATTCCACCGTAGTAAATTATGCTTGAAAGGGAGATTGATTAGATAGTTTTCAAGCCAGTGTAAATATCAGATTTGTAGCCTTTAAAATGAAGCTCTTGTACAAAGAATGGTCAGTGCAAATCCCAGAGGTGGGTACTGATGAGTGATCTCTCAGAAATAGCAAATAGGTAGTTTCAGTCTCCAATAAAACAAGTTATATCTTCAGAGGCAAACATATGAAGCATCAATGTCACTAAAAGACATAGATTCCTCCAGGAGTTTCTAAAGAATCCCTTCCTTCATGTTCCTTGAAGACAATTTGTAAGAGAGACGCAAATTCCTCCGGAAAATTTAAACCTCATGTTGGACAAGACTTTGGCGGCCTTGCTGCCGTTCCCCATAAACACAGGGCAAGGAGGAATGGACTTGACATAAATATTTATAAAGCCTTTTTTTTTTTTTTGAGTCAGAGTCTCAACCTATTGCCCAGGCTGGAATGCAGTGACACGATCTCTACTCACTGCAGCCTCTGCCTCCTGGGTTCAAGCAATTCTTCTGCCTCCACCTCCCAAGTAGCTGAAATTACAGATGTGCACCACCACACCTGGCTAATTTTTGTATTTTTTGTACAGACAGAGTTTCACCATATTGTCCAGGCTCGTCTCGAACTCCTGACCTCAGGTCATCTGCCCACCTCAAACTCCCAAAGTGCTGGGATTATAGGCATAAGCCACTATGCCTGGCCTCTATACAGCCTTACTCTTAGAAAATATTCATTAAGATCTTCCACATTAACAAATATCTTCACATTTCCAAGGACAGAGGACATAGAAGCCACTTTCTAAAAACAGGCTGATGAGGAAATTCTCTCTGAGATCCAGAGTTTCACTCTGAAGACTTCCTTCTCCCTAAATTCAGGCAAGTAATGAATTGACATCTGAAACTTCTGTTCATGAGATTTCACCATATATCTTAAGTCCTGACTATGAATGAATCTTAATGGAAGCATTCTGAAGACCTCTATAACTAACCCATGGAGAATCTAGCACACATCATTTACAGAAAATGTATTCAATACATATTTGACAAGGTGTTGAAACTAGAAAATTGCACAAAAACTATGAAATGTGTGTCTACAGAGTAAACCAATTTTTTGTTCCTTTCTAACACATTCCACCGCATCATCTCCTTTAGAAATAGTCATTTTAGAGCCTGGAATATATTCAGCAGGGTCTTCTCTGCTCAGTGTATTTTCGAAAATAACTTCAGACCTTGTAACTTATTCTTAAAAGCTTCTGGATTTATGACTTTAAAATATTGTACATTAAACACACATTTGATTTTTCTGAATAGTCTGGTAGAATTCTGAGCCAAGTCAAGAGAAAAAAGGTATGTGAACAAGTTGTTTAATAACAGCGGCAACAATCCCAGTAATAATAGTAACACATTTTGCATGCTTACTAGTTGCCTGGAACTATGTTAACGTCTTTATCCACAATCCTCAGATAAGCCCCATGAGGTAGGTTTTACTACCATCCATTCTAGAAATATGTAAGCTGAGGCTCTAGGAGGCTAAACAAATTGCCACAAACCAATTGTTACATTTGTGACTCAAAGGTACTTACTTCCAACAGCTAAAAATACTGCTACTACCATGGGTGAAAAATGACATGGGACTATAAAAGGAAATGAAATTAACTTTTTTCCTATGGCATTTAAATAGTCCCTAAGACAATTCCAAAGCTCTTTGGAAAAAGGTAGTTTCAGGGGATTGGAACATTTAATTGCCTAAGGTTAAGGATGCCACTCCTCATTTTTATGCAGGAGTTCTGGACAAATGTGTCAGCCGCTCAGTTCATCACAATATATAGCTGTATCACCTATAGGACTTAAGGTCCCAAAATGAACTTGGTGCCAAATCGTACTTCACATATTTGTAGGCATAACTTTTTTTTTTCTTTTTGCCTTCGCCTTTGAACAAGGATTGGTCTCATGTGGTCTCCTTAGATTCTGAGGAGGTGACGGGGAGAGGAGGTGAACCTGAAACATCTGGCAGAGGCAACTTTGCCAGGGTGAGCCCTATCATTCCCCTCCCCCACTCCCACTCCTACTACCTATTAAGGCTGATCATCTTTTGGCTGATTTATGTTTATGTTTTGCGGCTCAGAGTAAGATTTATTTAAAGGCTTTTTCTGCTTTCAAAAGTTTATCAGAGCTTTTTCATAAATACCTAAGGTAGAATACCTTAAGACTTACCTAAGAATCATTTGTGGAACAGATCCACTTATTTATCTAACCTTTAGCTTTTTCTGATAACAAGACTTCAAGCGTTCCAGCATTTAGGGAGCTATCAAAGTTATTTGGCTAATATGTGATTTGAATGTTTTGGGAAAATAAAGTCTATAACTAAGAGATTGCCTAACAATGGATCTGCAGGAACTGAAGGTCATTTCCCACAAAAATGTGCAACCACCAGGAACCTTAGGTGAGGCATATTACACTCAACTGTGTCAGACACTTGGTCATTAATTAACTTTAATGGGGGTCATAAAGAAATGCCTAAGGAAAAAGGAAATGCTCATTTTCAGATAACATTGCAGTCACTCCCTTATTTCTTCCTGAAATCAAAACCAAAAAAGAATTTTTGCTTAGCCTTTATTTAAACAAGCAACCAGGAGAGAACAACCATTCAGACTGGGCCAGGTGCCATGTCTTCCATGGCCCAGGAATAACCCAACAGCTGTTTCTATGCCAACTATGATGTCTGTGTCCACTGAAAAACAACCTCCTTGTCAAGGTAAAATCCAAAGGTTATTTTCAATCTTCAGACTAAAATCAAAGGCCATGGGGTGTGACCACTCCCAAATATGCTATACTACAACCTGTGAATTTTTAATAATCGGTATTTCTGTAGGGCAAGGTGGCTCACACCTGGAATCCCAGCACTTTGGAAGGATGAGGTGAGAGGATTGTTTGAGGTTAAGAGTTTGAGACCATCCTGGCCAATCTGGTGAGACTTCTCTTCCCTTCCTTCCTTGCCCACCTCCGCCCAGACTCCACCCGATCCCTGCCCCGTACCTCTAAAAAATAATAATAAATAAATAAGTAATAAAAATAAATAACTGGCATTTCTTAGCTAAGAAAGAACTCATTTATCATCCTTAAAAAAATAAGGGAATACAGCTAAGATTTCAAACAACCCTTATTAAGTCACCAACATCTACTCCATTAGCTAGGAGCACTTGTTAATCCATCTTGCCAACAGCTGAGCCCTGACAAGTTTCCTTTGGAAGGTGAGCCTTTTATGAGTAGCCCTGATAAGGAGTTCACTGCTGTTGGGACCTAAAAGGATTGTCAAGTGGATGCAGAGCTTCCTGTACACACCCCACTGCTTAATTCAAAGGGAGGCCAATGGACAGAAGAGACAAATGATCACTCCACTAGAAATAACAGAGTTGGTTATTAGTCAAAGTGAACTTCCTTCCTCTACACACCAATAGTGAAAACATCTATAGGGAATTCGGAAGGGCATCATAGTGAAGAATGCAGTTCAAGAGGCAAAGTTCAGGACCAGTGCTTGCTTTGGCATCCTGAGGCAAAAATATTACTGAATAAGCCAAGCCAGGAGCTCAAAATGCAACTGAGTGAAGTGTCACAGGTTAGCTAATGCCAGACGAGTGGTGGATGTCTTTGGAATTTTGAAATGACATCAGTGTGAATTCCTAAGAAATCCCTCCTAGGTCTGAAATGTGCTTGATTCCTTCCACCCCTTAGAAGAGGGCAGTGATGCATAACACCTCTCCATCTTTGTCTCAGAATGGCTGGGTGAAGTAAGTGAGGGTTACACTATTGTCTCATTTAAAGGTGACTTGCTAACTCCCAGAGACCGGGGAAGGACAGCAGAATCTCGAATTGCACTTCTTTGTCACGCTTATCTGGCTTTGTTATAGACACAATCTGATTAAACCAAAAGCCTGCGAGGCGGAGTGGGGCAGGGTGAGCAGGGTACAAACACAACATGAGATTTTCCTCCATTCTGTTTGTTCTTCTGAGACGAGATGCCCCCAATCCTGTCCCCAACACAGTCTCCACAGATCTCTGACTTCAGCACTTCCTTCTCATTTTCTTGATTTGTTATTCTCAAGTTGCAGCTATTTTCGCCAAACCACAATTCCTCTTCCCTAGTTTTTTTGTTTCCTTCAAGTCATCAAACCTGTATTAATTACTTACTATTATTCATTAGATGCCACCGACAACTTGCCCACCCCTGTTCGTCTAACAGTTTCTTTAATCTAGATGTAGTATGAACTGTTATTTTTCTCATTAAACTGAAGTAGCAGCTGATTACAAGTCACCAATAAAAGGAAAGGAAAAAAGTGCAAGGGGAACATCCACCCACAGAGGCAACTAACTAAGCACATCCTATTCTTGATATTCTTGGCTTGGTGAAATCTGCATTTTAGTAAACAAACAAACAAACAGAAAAAAAAATAACCAAAAACAAAACAAAACAAAACCCTATAGCCTTTTAACACTAATCCTGCTACCATTAGTTCTGTGTTCAAGGACATCCCAGAAGCCATCCTAAAAGGCCCATTATACCGTCTTACCCTACAAACTCCAGAATTACAACCAGCGTGAAATCAAATTAAATGAACCTGTAAGGCGGCTCTAAAGCTCAAAGGGGGAAAATCAAAATCATGTGCTGGAGGGAGAAATACAAACCAATCACAGCTTATCAGAGGACAAGGCTATTTTACTTAAGTAGATATTCAGAGTTTACAGCCCTTTTAGGCAGCCGCTCACTTCTATCCTGGCTCTAATCTTAATAGCAAGAGAGAGTCACCCTGAACCAAGTCTAGGCTATGAGCTACACCTTAGCAATCAGACTGGCTTCCACATGTCAAACGTACTAGTCTATCCCAATGCCTGACATGAATTCTACTTTTCAAAAGTCACATTTCCCCAACAAGGGCTTCATTATTACTGCTAGACTACCATTCAGATTATCAGTATCATTATTACCTACCATTCTTGGAGGACCTTTATTTATTTAAAACACATGAGTGTAGGCATGCTCATGCTCACACACACACATATTTGCATGCTGTATTAGTCTACTTTTATGCTATTGATAAAGACATACTCAAGACTGGGCAATTTACAAAAGAAAGAGGTTTACTTAATTTACAGTTCCATGTGGCTAGGGAGGCCTCACAACCATGGCAGAAGGTGAAAGGCACATCTCACCTGGTGGCAGACAAGAGAAGAGAGCTTGTGCAGGAAAACTCCCATTTATAAAGCCATCAGATCTCATGAGACTTATTGCCTATCACAAGAACAGCACAGGAAAGATCTGCCCCCATGATTCAATTACCTCCCACCAGGTCCCTTCCCTAATATATGAAAATTTAAGATGGGATTTGGGTGGGGACACAGAGCCAAATCATATCACTCTGCCCCTGGCCCCTCCCAAATCTCATGTCCCTACATTTTAAAACCAATCATGCCTTCCCAACAGTCCCTCAAATTCTTAACTCATTTCAGAATTAACCCAAAAGTCCATAGTCCAAAGTCTCATCTGAGACAAGGCAAGTCCCTTCTACCTATGAGCATGTAAAATCAAAAGCAAGCTAGTTTCTTCCTAGATACAATGGAAGTACGGGCATTAGGTAAATGCATCCATTCCAAATGGGACACATTTGCCAAAACAAAGGGGTTACAGGGCCCATGCAAGTCTGAAATCAAGAAGGGCAGTCAAATCTTAAAGGTCTAAAATGATCTTTTTTGACTCCATATCTCACATTCAGGTCACACTGATACAAGCGGTGGGTTCCCATGTTCTTAGGCAGCTCTGCCCCTGCGGCTTTTCAGGGTACAGCCTCCCTTCTGGCTGCCTTCACAGGCTGGTGTTGAGTGTCTGTGGTTTTTCCAGACACACAGTGTAAGCTGTTAGTGGATCCACCATTCTGGGGTGTGGAGGATGGTCACTGTCTTCTCACAGCTCCACTAGGCAGTGCCCCAGTAGAGACTCTGTGTGAGGGCTCCAACCCCACATTGCCCTCTGCACTGCCCTAGCAGAGATTCTCCATGAGGACCCCACACCTACAGCAAACGTCTGCCTGAGCATCCAGACATTTCCATACATCTTCTAAAATCTAGGCAGAGGTTCCCAAACCACCATTCTTGACTTCTGTGTGCTCACAAGGCTCAACACCATGTGGAAGCTGCCAAGGCTTGGGGCTTACACCCTCTGAAGTCATGGCCCAAGCTCTACGTTGGCCCCCTTCAGTCACAGCTGCAGTGTCTAGGACGAAGGACACCAAGTCCTTAGGCTACACAAAGCATGCCCACGAAACCACTTTTTCCTCCTGGGTCTCCGGGCCTGTGATGGGGGGAGCTGCCACAAAGGTCTCTGACATGTCCTGGAGGCATTTCCCCCATTGTCTTGGTGATTAACATTTGGCTCCACATTACTTATACAAATTTCTGCAGCAGGCTTGAATTTTCTCATCAGAAAATGGAATTTTCTTTTCTATTGCACTGTCAGGCTGCAAATTTTCCAACCTGTTATGCTCTGTTTCCCTTTTGAAACTGAATGCATTTAACAGTACCCAAGTCACCTCTTGAATGCTTTGCTGCTTAAAAGTTTCTTCCACCAGATACTCTAAATCATCTCTCTGAAGTTTGAAGTCCCACAAATCTCTAGGCCGGGGCAAAATGCTACCAGTCTCCTTACTAAAACATAACAAGAGTCACCTTTGCTTTAGTTCCCAACAAGTTCTTCATCTCCATCTGAGACCATCTCAGCCTGGATCTTATTGTTCATATCACTATCAGCGTTTTTGTCAAAGCCATTCAACAAGTCCCTAGGAAGTTCCAAACTTTCCCACATTTTTCTATCTACTTCTGAGCCCTCCAAAGTGTTCCAACCTCTGCCTGTTACCCAGTTCCAAAGTCACTCCACATTTTCAGGTATCTTTTCAGCAATACCCCACTCTACTGGTACCAATTTACTGTATTAGTCGATTTTCACACTGCTGATAAAGACATACCCAAGACTGAGCAATTTACAAAAGAAAGAGGTTTACTGAACTTACAGTTCTAGGTGACTGGGGAAGCTTCACAATCATGGTGGAAGCTGAAAGTCACATCTCACATGGTGGCAGGCAAGAGAAGAGAGCTTGTGCAGGGAAACCTTCATTTTTAAAGCCATCAGATCTCACAAGACTTACTATCACAAGAACAACACAGGAAAGACCTGCCCCCATGATTCAATTACCTCCCACTGGGTCCCTCTCACAACAGGTGGGAATTTAAGATAAGGTTTGGGTGCGAACAGAGCCAAACCATTTTACATGCACACATACATATACATATGATTGGAATTACTGTAAGGCTTTTCCAAAGGACTGAGGTTTGAGCTAAAATGAAGGAGAAGCAAAACTTACCCAGGCTAAAGGAAAACAGAAAGAGCATTCCAGGCAGTGGGGATGGCATCTGCAAAAGCTGGGAACAGGGATTTAATGTGTCCAAGGGTTTGTTTAATGTTGCTAAGAAACTGAATAAAGGGCCCTTCAGACTTAGCTGAAAATATTAGCTAGGTCACCTCAGTGCAGGCCATGACAGAGATCCTTGTCTTTTTCCTAAGAGCTACAAGAAATGGGGGCATTCCCCCAAACTCTTATGTTAGGTGGCGCGCGCGCGCGCGCACACACACACACACACACACACACACACACACACACACACACATTTCCATTTATAAAGGATCCTGGTGGCAACATTCTGGAGGAGAGGGGAGAAGAACTCAGAGAACAAAGGAGGGCCCTACTGGGAGGCTTCTGCTCTAGCCTGGAAGAGAGAAAAAATGGTGGCTTTGATTAGAGTAAAGGCAGTGAGGAAAAAGTGAATTGGAAGAAGAGGGATTAGGAGGTAAAATAGACGTAACTTGCTGAAGACCTGAAGAAAACAACTAGGTTCCTAGCTAAGCTCTAAACTTGATGCTTTATGCTACCATGGTCAATAAAAATGGCAACCACCTGCTGAGAATCCACCAAGGTAAAGAATAATGTTGTGTCACAAATTGGGTCACTAGAGCAAAAAAGCATGAGAGCTAAAATGCTGGCCTTAATGATTAGTAGTATTTCACTTGGCCAATTACGTGAGTTGTTATTGCTTGTGTTTCTGCGTTTATAAAATGAGAATAATGATTATATCCATCTGCAAGGCATGTCTTAGCCTGTTTCCTGTTGTCTGTAATGGATTATCTGAAAGTGAGAAATTTAAAAAGAAAAGGAATTTATTTCTTACAGTTACAGAGGCTGAGAAGGCTGAGGGGTTGCATCTGGTAAGGGCCTTCTTGCTGGTGTGGAGTTTCTGCAGAGTTCCAAGGCATCACATAGGGAGGGGGCTGAGCATGCTAGCTCAGGTCTCTCTTTTGAGTCAATAGTGTCACTCCTGAGATAACTCTTTAATCTACTAACCTATTGATTCATTAATCCATTAATTCAAGAATAGATTAGTTAATTCATGAGATAGAGCCCTCATAACCCAATCATCTTTTTAAGGCCCCAACTCTCAATAATTCCACTTTGGGGATGAAATTTCAACCTAAGGTTTTAGGAGGACAAACACTCAAATGATAGCAAGGTTGATATGAGAATTAAATATGGTAATACTTACAGAGTGTTTAAAAAGTTCCTGAAACATGGTAAGCACTCAATAAATGCTAACCATTATTATTACCAAGTGGCAGGGAATAACAAACATAGTAGAAAAGCCATCTCAAAAACACAATCATTCTACAAGGAAGGTATTATTATCCCTATTTTATATATTTGGAATTAAAGCTTCAAAGGATTTAAGGACCTATCAACACCCCACAGTTCCTTTAGTACCAAAGGCAAAACTCAGATCAGTTTTGTCTAGTTCCAAAGTTCATATTATTCTATTTTATCAGAACAAGTAGCTTCTCTTTGAAGGATTTCCAATGTGAGAACAAAGGATAGAAACAACAACTTAAATATCCTCATTAAGCAAAATGACTCATTGAACTAGTTGACCTCCCAGACTGGCATTTGTCAAAAAAAAAAAAAAAAAAAAACTTGTGATCAAACATTGACACATTGACATTTATGTTGAAGCACACTTCACATAACTTATCAAAAAACCATTTCTTTTTCCAGGAAGCTCAAAGTATTAGAAGGTAGAGTTCTCTGAATAAGCAATTTAAACTTTGCTCTTTTTAAATCAGTTAACAAGACATTATTGTTCATCTTGAGAGAATACTTCTTTCCCTCTTGCTGTCAACAAATAGTAAAACTGTAATGACTTTTTTGTTGGTTCTTTTATGCCAACTTACATTTCAACACACAATGGAAGCACATGGCTCACTGAAATGCAGTATTTGCCCAAATGCACATTTATTTTACGTCAAGCCCTGAAAAATAGTTAGAAATAAAAAATTTATAAATTTTATTCTAATCCTTTGTTCATTAAAATATAAATCATGGCTGGCCCCAAGGGCTCACATCTGTCATCCCAATACTTTGGGAGGCCAAGGTAGGAGGATATCTTCAGGCTAGGAGTTTGAGACTAGCCTGAGAAACACAGTGAGACCCTGCCTTTACAAAAAATTACATTAAAAAAAAAATTAGCTGGGTATGGCAGTGCGTACAGGTAGTCCTAGCTACTCAGGAGGCTGATTCAGGAGGATCACTTGAGCCCAGGAATCTGAGGTTGCAGTGAGCTATGATAGCACCACTGTACTTCAGCCTAGGTGGGAGAACAAAGGCCCTGTTTATATATATGTATGTATGTGTGTGTGTGTGTGTGTGTATACGTGTGTGTGTGTATATATATATATATATGAGATACCCTCCTTTGCAAACAGGGACAACTTGGGTAGTTTTTGTTTTGTTTTCCCTGAGATTTTATTTATTATTTGAAATGGAGTCTCTCTCTGTTGCCCAGGCTGGAATGCAGTGGCACAGTCTCGGCTCACTGCAACCTCCACCTCCCAGGTCCAAGTGATTCTCCTGCCTCAGCCTCCTGAGTAGCTAGGATTACAGATACATGCCATCACACCTGGCTAATTTTTGTATTTTTAGTAGAGGCGGGGTTTCGCCATGCTGGCCAGGCTGATTCTTGAACTCCTGACCTCAGGTGATCCACCCACCTCGGCCTCCCAAAGTGCTGGAATTACAGGCATGAGCCACAGCACCCGGCCAACTTGGGTAGCTTTTATGCAACTAGAGAGAGAGATAAAATTATTGGCAGAGCTGCAGCATTTTCTCTCTTTTACATTTACTTTCAAATGTTAACCAGATTGTTAAACTGTTGCAGAACCACAGCCTTGGGTTTTGGAGATGAAATGGACCCTAGGGATCACTGTCTTCTCCTTCCACCTTTCATGACTGGGGTGGGGAATTAAAGTCTGGAGACTTTAAATAATCTTTTTAAGGTCACATAGCTAGTTTGTGGCTAATAATGAAAAAATATGTACTGTGCTCAATGACTGATAATGGCAAATTAGGAAAGCTAGCAAGGTTAAAAGGTTTCATTACGTTGCCCATTGCCTGTAGAAGTAATGGTTTGTAACTCCTTAGTGGTTACTGATAATAATACAAATATTTCATTGAATTAGTCATCTTAGAAAAGTGGGGGTTACTTCTACGTTAGGGATACTTGTGGCCACTTTAATAGAAATTTCACAATACTTGCCTTTTCATAGAGAATTATTTATTTATTTTTATTTTATTTTTATTTTTTTTAAGAGACTGGGTTTCACCATATTGTCCATGCTGGTCTCAAACTCCTGATCTTGTGATCCACCCACCTCAGCCTCCCAAAGTGCTGGGATTGCAGGTGTGAGCCGCCACACTTGGCTCATACAGAATAATTTAGTACTGAATAGATACACATACACATTTTAATCTCACTTTTTTATCTGTAAAATATGGAAGAATCTCAACAAAGCCAAATATGCTGACATGTAAACTAGCCTCTTATTTAAATAGTTGATCTTATGTTCTCTAAAATGATGGCTGCATGAGGAAGAAACTCAAGTCCACCAGGTTCTAGTTTCAGCTTAATTGTTTTTATTGACTTAATCGGAACATGGATTACAGTTACCTATTGTGTTTACTTCCAAGCACATATTCAGGAGAAATCTGAGGCTTCAGTATAAACCTAGGCAGAAATGAGCTTTGAAAGTTGGTTCCAAATAAAGTAATGGATTTTTGAATGGTGTATGGTTCCTAAAATATTACATTTGTAGTATTAGAGAAGAAATTCAACAGAATACATGGATAGCCGTTAACCATACATCAAACCATAAGATGAATGATTTCCTCATGTTTTCTCTTTTCTTCCCCACATTAGGCTTCTCAGTTTTGTTTTCTGCTGGTCCCTCCTTGTCTTTGCTTTTACTCCCACTATGATCCTCACTGCTACGATCATCATCTGCCATTCTTGTTCACTGTTGCTCACAGCGTTCCAGGCACAGTCACAGTCACAGGCACATGCTTGTACAACCGTTATCTCTTTTGACTCTCACAACATCCTATAATGTGGGTATCATCATCATCAATTTCCAGCTGAGGAAACTGAGGCAGAGACAATCTGTGACTTGCCCAAGGTCACATCCAGTTTGTCCAGGATAATCTTCAAGTCATCCTAAACCCTGTGTGTGTGTGTTTGTATCTTTCTTTCTTTCCTTTTTTAAGTTTCAGAACTCTTGCGCTTAAGTATTACCTACTAACATGAACTTAAAAAGGTCATGAAGTCTCAGAGGCCAAAGGAAAACAGTATAAAAAGAAAAAGCTAAGTTGGGGGCTATAGTGATTTCTTTTTAAAACAATCAAGGTGTTAAAAAGAGGTTGATCTGGTGAAGATGTGCCCAAAGTTTAGTTGTTTGCTTTGTCCTGAACAGGGAAGGTTATTATTATTATTTTTTTTTCTTAAGAGAAAAACATAGCAGACTTTTTCCTGACACTAATGTCAGCTTTGACTACAGGCTAATTTGAAGGTAAACATCTATGATTTGAGGAACCGTAGTGACACAAACCCTGTTTTTGCATTTTCTTATATCAGGCAAGAAATGACATCTTTCAATCCATGACTATTGGTTTTAGAGAAACAGCTCAATTTATTAACTAATCAGATGGATGGCACTCTTCTAGTTAAAATACTCTGAAGAAAATGTGTTTGTATAAAACAATTGAAGGAATAATAATTGACTGTACTGACTATATACTCAGAAAGAGCAGACATTGTATTTGTTACACTGTACATGCATTGACTTAATCCCCCAAGTAACAGGTGAATGCTACTATCCCCATTTTATACATGAGGGAATGGAAACACAGAGAGAGTAAATGACTGACTCAGGTCACAGAGTTGGAAAGTGATTATTTGATTCTAAGCAACAGAGGTCATGTCCTTCATCTCTAGACTTAACCATCTTTCCATCCATCTAGAGTATTACATAGAAACCAACCGAGGTATGCTAAAAATAGACCCCATGTATGTCCACATCCTGATTCCCAGACTGTGTGAATGTCATCTTATATGCAAAAGGGACACTGAAGATTGGATTAAGCTAAAGACCATGCTGTGGGGACCTTGAGATGACAGTGATTACACAGGTGGGCCCAGGGTTACCACATGGTCGTTGTACAAGGGACCCAGGAAGCCATAGTCAGAGGAAAGAGCAATGTGATGACAAGGATGGGGGCAGAGGCTGGAGTGACGTGCTTTGAAGATGGAAGAAGGGGCCACATACTAAGAAACAGGGGCAGCCACCAGAAGCCAGAAAAAGCAGACAAACAGATGTTCCCCTCAGAGACTTCAGAAGAAACCAGCACCACCAACATCTCACCTTTAGCCCAAGGAAACTGACTTTAGACTTCTAACCTCCAGAATGGCAAATTCGTGTTGTTTTAAAGCATGAAGTCTGTGGTAATTTGTTATAAGAGTAACAGGAAACATTTATACACAAAAATGAGAAAAAAAGTGCATAACAACAATTCTTTGAAATGATCAGAGAAGCACTAGGGCACAGACAATAGGAATAACCATGCTCTTGACACTTTGAAGTAGGAGCCACCTCTTGAGGAATCTCCTCTATGCTGGCCTCTGCCAAGAACACTTCTGCAGAGGGCATTAAAGCTAGGGACCATAATCCACATCCTGCCACACATCAAATATGTCCATAACTTCACTTATTTTCACCTTCCCTCATTTCTAAGGGTTTGCATGCATCCTTCTTTTGCTCACTGGAATGTTCTCACTCCTCTTCAGCTCAGGATCAAATACAGCTTGGCCACTCCTAGCTGTGTGGCCTAGATCTAAGTGAGTAAACATTGAGAGCCTCAATTACCTCATCTGCTAATGGGGCTCATAAGGGCACCCACCTTGACAACCTTCTGGAGTGGTCATGAGGGTCGAAGGTTATAACACATGGAAAGCCCTCAGAACACGGCCACAGCATGCACTCTGCAGGTGGTAGATTTCACTACCCATCTCCAACCTCCCTTTTCACTGCATTCCTCCCCTCATCCAACCAATTTCTACAGATATGCCCTGGGGGCTGCAACCACATCAACCAGTTTGTCAGGACACTCCCTGAGTGTCTGTTCCTCCTCCCAGACTGCTCGTTCTTGGCCTCCTTCTTTCTGGCTCCCTTCCTTTGCCCAGCCTCTAATCAGTGCTTCTTGACTAGGGGTGATTTTGCTTTGGTACCCTGCCCCTCACCCCGGGGGATATTTGCAATGCCTAGAGACATTTTTCATTATCATGATTCAGCAGGGGATGGAGGTGCATGCCACTGGCATCTAGTGTGCAGAGGCCCCTAAATAAGCATCCTACAACATATAGGACAACCTCCAACAACAAAGAATTATCTAACCCATAATATCAATAGTGTCAAGGCTAAGAAACTCTGAGCTAAATAAATCCATTCTCCAAGCGTCTAGCTTGGTTGTCATTGTGTGTATGCCTTTGGGCAAACAGCTCTGCTAGACCCAACCCAGGCTCAATTCTAGAGTTCACACAGTCTGCAAGGCATCCAAATATCCCTGTCTGTTTGCTCACCTTGCTCAGTGCCCCAAGAGGCTGATGGTACAGACCACATCAACAGGACTCTCTTGCCCTTGGACTTGCAGTGGAGACTGCAGTAGGAGAGAATAATAAAGTCAAGGGATGTATTCCCTTTGCTCCTTTAAGGAAGGGCTGCCTGGGGTGGTCCATTTTACTCCACTAGTGGTCACTTCCTGCAATGTGGCTGTCACTCTATGACCCTCCCTTTCTAGGCCTGGTAATTCTTTATTTCCCTTGTCAATTTAGGTAGAATGATCATATAAAATCAGCCGCTAAGGCCTAGGTGCTGCATTATCCTTTGTGGTGCCCTCATCCTAAAGCCTTTGGAAATGACTCCTTTGTAAATAAACACTTACTAAATATCCAATTCTGGGTATGCCATATATTTTCTCTCTACCCATTGTCATTTCCTGATCTCCGTGACAGCACCACTCACTTTATGGTGACCCATACTCAAAGTTTTTTTCCATTCCTGCTATAGTTTCACTATCTGTGCCCTCCAAAGCTCTTGTTGAAATGTAACCCCCACAGTGGCAGTATTGAGAGATGGGTCTTTGGGAGGTGGCTGGGTCCCTGAGACAATCCCCTACTCTCCTATCCACTATACCCAATCAGCTGGCAGGTGCCACAGAATCTACATCCATGTAATCCCTACTTCAGCTTTCACGTGACCCTTTCCAACTGGCTATTGCACTGGTTCAATCTGTTATTTCATATTGCCTATAATGATACAGCAATTTCCAAACCTTTCCAGGTCCAATTTCTACATTTTCCACCTTCCAACACCAATACTCTCATCCCATGCAGGCTTGCATAATTTCCCAGTAGCCAGAGTGAATGTTCTTTCTTTTTGAAAAGTTTATTCTATGTCATCTTACTTCGCTTTACCTTTCGTAAGGTGGTGACTGACACTTTCTATTAACAGGAAAAAATGTCTTTGACTTCTACTAAACTTAAGTTCCTTGAGATTCCGCAGAGCTGTGCTTTTTATATATGTTACTCCAAGAGTACCTAGCACCATCTTCCATACAGAGGAACACAATAAGTATTTGTTAAATGGAACAATGACTTTTTCATCCTTCCTTCATAGTAGGTAATACTGAGTTCGTTCGCACTGTTCACAAAGAATCTCTCTCTGAAACCTTTCCCTGATTTCTCTTCCAGCAGAATCTCCATAATCAAGTGGTCACTGTCTAAGCAAAAAGATATGAAAGGAAAGTCCTTCTGCCACGCCATTGAGAGCAAATACTTGACCAACTGCACTGGTTCATGCCTGTAATCCCAGCACTTTGGGAGGCTGAGGTGGGCGGATCACCTGAGGTCAAGAGTTTGAGACCGGCCTGGCCAACATGGTGAAACTCCATCTCTACTAAAAATACAAAAATTAGCCAATTGTGTTGGCCTGCTCTGGCAGTCCCAGCTACTCAGGAGGCCACAGTAGAAGAATCACTTGAACCTGGGTTGTAGTGAACTGAGATCACACCACTGCATTCCAGCCTGGGCAACAGAGAGAGACTTCATCTCAAAAAAAAAAAAGCAACTACTCACCTCTTAAGCACTCTAGCTAATCCTAAGAATATTTGTTTTGTGTGTCAATGTGGCATAATGAAACATGCCCTTAATTAACTGCATGATTTTGGATACATTTCTGAGCCTCATTTCTTCAACTGTATGATGGGGATAAAAATAACAGTTTTGCTAGGATGTAGAAGCAAATAAAGAAATGCATATAAAACTGTTTTACAAACTGCAAATAGTGTAAAAGTATCGCTTAATTATTCCAGTAGCTTCTGTATCAACTTGTCTCAGTGAATGAAAGGATAACAGCAAGTTTCTGGCTGTTGAAGTTTTAGATGACACGCCGCTTAGTAAAGCACACGTGAATGATGAGTAGTGATGTCTTCACTAATCAGCTGTGTCAAGCTAAATTTACTCAAAGTAGTGAAGCATCTCTGCTTCCAGAACTCTCTTCATGTGCAGAGAGTAAGGTGAAGATTGTAAGCCTTCCTCCTAAATGAGTCAAAAGTAGAATCTTAGAGATTATTTCAACAGCATCTTCTTATTTTGAAATCCTAATTACTGAATCACCCTAGACTCCTTACAGGACATATCAAATCATTAAACAAAAAAAAAATCACTTGTTTCTGGGCATTAGACCCTCAGTATGATGTAAATACAGACTTATGTAGCATATAAAATATATATAAAGGGCTAAATATACTGGAAAGTGTTGTAGTGCTGCCCAGTCATCCATGAATTTACATCACACAGACTCAATCCTATGCTTAGGAAGGTGAGAGAAGGGAGGAGTTGAGAAAAAGAGAGTGAAAAAGAAGGGAAGGTATAATCGATTGTATTTTCCAAAGATGGCTACAGCAATATCTCCCAGCCCACATGTTTTAATGCAAGGTGACTGCCTCCCCACACACACACAACAAGAAGAGAAGACTTTCTATACTCTCTTTAGTCTGAGTGGGCTCTGTGACTCCTTTCACCAGTAGAACTGAGTAGAAGGGACACTATGGCAGTTCTACCTATAGCCCTTAATGGCCTGGCAGTTTCT
Source organism: Cheracebus regulus (assembly GCA_963574635.1). Taxonomy (NCBI): domain Eukaryota; kingdom Metazoa; phylum Chordata; class Mammalia; order Primates; family Pitheciidae; genus Cheracebus; species Cheracebus regulus. The sequence goes on from CAUYQU010005186.1 coordinate 167,430, forward strand.
GCTTCCTGTCTTTTGGAAAGTTTACTGTAGGCAAAACCAGTGATATAGGAGTTAAGAAGAAATTATTTAGGCAGATAGCAAGGGTAAGGAAGTTATTGGTAAGGTTTTCCTTTTAGTGAAAAGCAGCCCCCAAGTGATTTTATGTTCTAACAAAGAGTAGCCTGTGCAATTCAGCTGCAGACATAGACGAGCAAGCTAGAAGCTTGCACAGGTGAACGCCAGCAGTTGTGACAACAGGAAAAGGCTACCTGGGGCTAGGCTTGCCCAACATGGTGGCTCCATCTTCCCTTCTCTTTGCCGGCCACTTACATTGTAAGGAGCAGGCAACATGCTGCCAGCCAGGCAAAGCCCCTATTTGCATGAGAAGATTAGGGTCAGGTGGCCAGCTTCCTGCATGCTATGTAAACATCACACCTTGTTCAACCAATTTGGGCCCTATGTAAATCAGACAGCACCTCCTCAAGCCTGTCTATAAAATTTGGCGCACTTTGCTGGGGCCAGAATCTCCATTCATTCAGGTTCCCCTCCCTCTTGCAAGAGAGAGAGGTGTTCTCCTTTCTCTTTCTTTTGCCTATTAAACTTCTGCTCCTATACTCACTCCTTGTGTGTGTCCATGTATTTTCTTGGTATTAGACAACGAACCTCAGGTATCACCCCAAACAATAATACCACTTCACCAGTATCATGCGAAAAGTCCTCTTAGCCTATTCTGTGAGGAAGCGCAAACTTGCTCGGTGAAGAGACTATGGGAAAAGAGTTGCCCTAGACCTGTGAGTGAAAATACCATCTTGGATGTCCAGCCAGGTTGGGCCTTCAGATGACTCTAGCCCCAGCAGCCTGCTAACTACAATTGCATGAGGGACCCCAGGTGAAACCTGCCCCACTGAACCCAGTCAAACCACAGGACTGTAAGATATAATGATATATTATTTTAAGCCCCTGGATTCTGGAGTGATTTATTACCTATCAATAAATACTTAGAACAGAAGGAACAAGACTTAGAGAGAATAATAAGTAATTCAGGGTTTTTTCCCCCTTTTACCTACTAATGTCAATTAGAATCTGCTATTACTCTCTTTGAATGGGCTGAGAGGTATGGATAAACTGTTTCCATCATACAATCACCCCTCCATATCCATGGATTTCACATCCGTGGATTCAACCAACCACCATCTAAAATATTCAGGAAAAAAAAATGCATGGTTTTGTCTGCATTGAACATGTATGGACTTTCTGTTCTTGTCACTATTCTCTAAACAGCACAATAACTATTTACATAACATTTACACTTTATTAGGCATTATAAGCAATCTGGAGTATACTGACTGACTGAAAGCCTACAGGAGAATGTATAAAAGTTATATGAAAATAGTATGTCATGTTACAAAAGAGACTTGAGCATCCTGGAAGCAATCCCCCACAGATACAAAGGGATGCCTGTATTCAGTTCCAGTGTTCCTTTCATAGTGTGAGTATCATAGCTAAGAGTGATAAAGAGCGTTTAAAGAAACTGTTTTTTGGTTCAGCATGGTGGCTTATGCCTGTAATTCCAGTACTTTGGAAGGCTGAAGTGGGAGGACTGCTTGAGCACAGGAGTTTAAGTCTAGCCTGGGCAATACAGTGAGACCTCACTGGGGTACACCTGTGGTTCCAGCCACTGAAGAAACTGCGGCAGGAGGATCGCTTGAGCCCAAGAGGTTAATAGTGCAGTGACCCATGACTGTACCACAGCACTCCATCCTGGGTAACAGAGTAAGATACTGTCTTAAAGCAATGAATGACTAAATAAATTTTAATTTTTTTAAATTAATCACATAATTTGCATTAAAAAATAAAGACACTATTAATAGTTTTCATACAACATGAGTATGAATATAAATCAATCACTTTTTCTAATAAAAACTGAAGAAATACATCCCTTCAACACTGAAGGAAAAAAATGACTCTGCTGATCTCACTGATAAATGTAGGTCTCCAATACAGAGCCTCTTAAGGAATTTTTAAGGTTTTTTTTTTTTTCTTTAAGTAGCTGGGAAAAAAAAACACTTAAAAAAGGTTAATTTTGACTTAGCATGAGTTTTGCCTTATAGGCTGACTTTAGAATCCAATAAGGATACATACTATTGATGCAGTTTGGCTGTGTTCCCATCCAATCTCATCTTGAATCTTAGTTCCCATAATCCCCAGGTGTCACGGGAGGGATCCAGTAAGAGCTAATTGAATCATGTGGGTGATGGCTGTATAATGGGCTTTTCCCCCTTCGCTGGGCTCTCATTCTGTCTCCTGCCTCCCTGTGAAGAGTTGCCTTCTGCCATGATTGTAAGTTTCCTGAGGCTTCCTCCGCCACGTAGAACTGTGAGTTAATTAAGCCTCTTTTCTTTATAAACCTCAGGTATTTCTTCATAGCAGTGTGAGAATGGGGTAATAAAACTATATATTATAATAATGACATTGATGATGATGATGACGGTGATGGAAGAGGGCAAGGATGATATGTCAACCAACCAGTGAATTTAGTTTATAAATAAGCTCCTGCTACCTTTTGGAGATCTGAACATTAATTATTATTAAGAGAGCCATAATTCATTTATGTTTAAAGCATGTCTACACTTCCAGTGAATAAACTATCATTACATTCTTGGAGGGCCCATCACCCAAATTGAAAGAAACTGATCCTTATCCAGCTGAATCTAATATAAATGAATAAAATTCTTTAAGACTTCAAAAATAAAAGGTGTAGATTCAAGTTAAAAGCAGCTTTTACCAGGCCAAATCCTTTCAAATTTTATTCAGGGAAAAAAAAATCAAAGGTACTAACATCCTAAGAAATTGTCTCCCACAGTCAATGATCATTAATGTCTTTATATATTTTTCTTATTACTACGAGGAGACTCAACATTTTACTAGATTTCATGAAAATATAAACTGGGGGTTCCTGTCTGCTCAAACAGGGCTGTAAGCCTCTGTGTTCTGAGATCCCGTTATGCTTGGCATGGTCATAGGTGGAAGTAGTTTCATCAAATCTCTGCTGAATAAATGCTTACATACGTGTGTGTGTGTGTGTGTGTGTGTGTGTGTGTGTAAAAGCATTTATATAGCTTTTAAATTGCTTTACTTTTATTCAATTTTTCCTACGGAAAAAGTAATCATAACATATAGATAACAAAAGGCCACCAGATCATTGATAACCCCAAATACCTGGATACTACCATTACCAACACTTTGATGTTTGGGTCCAGATTTTTTTCTATTCCTGTACAGATTTTATTATATACTTTTTTTTTTTGGGCTGGAGATAGGTGCTATAATTTTGTGATCTGATTTTCTGGCTGAATGAGTGCTTCTAAGGTGATCTCTATTTGCTTCTAAATTTTATTCTCAAATTCCTGTCTTTTGACATACTTGCACTTTTCGAGATGAGATACCTACTATCAAAAGTCATTTCACAGTTCATATTGAAGAAGATACTTAGTTCTTTTGAAAAGAGGTCAAGTGATACATAGTCAATCCTAAAACTCTCTCTGAGCAAGAGAGAAAATAAATAGTTTAGTACTGTGCATGGAAAAAAAAAAAAACAGTACCTGAACCCCAGGGCTAGAAGAGGCAGATCGGAGACAGCAACAGATAAGAATGACCAGCAAGTTTTACACGTGGTAGGGATGGTGATGCCCATCTAATCCAGAGGTTCTCAAACTGTGGTCCTCAGCTGGCAGCATCGGCAGCATCTGAGAACTTTCCAGTGTTGCAAATTCTTGGGTCCATCCATCCAGACTTACTGAATGAGAACCTCTGGAGGTGGAGCCTCGCCAACCTCAGTCTGCTTTAGCAAGCCTTTCAGGTGATTCTAATGCATGCTAAAGTTTGCATAACACTGCCCCAAGCCAACAGGAGAATCATGTACAGGTTGCACATTAAAAAAAAAATTTTTTCCAACTGATGCCTGGACACCACCCCAGCCCCACTAATTTAAAGAATCTTCTGGATTGGTAGCTGAACATTCTTACTTTTTACAATCTCCTCAGTTGTTGCTAACCAACAAACAAGATTGAGGCTGCTGACCTAACACATGTATGAGTCCAACCAATTGAGTGACAGATTGAGAAAGGACCACACAGGCCTGAGAACTTTCGCATATTCTGCCACAGCAGCTGAATAACTGTACACACACTTAAAGGGAGTATTATCTGGTTTATTTTACTTCACTGGGTCAAGGTGTTAAAAAGAGATTTTTGAAAAATGGTTTTGAAGATAAATTTTAAGTGATATTTGAAAATAAGCATTATTATCAGCTAATATGTTTTTTGGCCTACCATATAAATTTAAATATTTTATACACAAAGAAACCTGACTATTGCGATCATGTATGGCAAACATCTTACTTGTCCAGCCCAGAATTTGATATAATAACTTAAAATTTAGAGTTGTCAAAAACCACTGAGCATAAAAACATTAATAACGGTCCTATACCCTTAATAAGCATAAGAAGTATCGGAGTAGAACAAAAAGGACAACAGCTTCCATATATGAAGAATTTTCAAACATATCATCCTAATCCTGGGAGCAACACTATCAGGTAGGTTGTATAAAATTTGTTGGACAATAGTAACTACTATTTAAAATGAGGACTCTGAGTCTTAGGAAAGCTAAATTTTGTTCAATATTTTACTTAAGAAAATATGAAGTAAATTGACGAAGACTTCTCACACAGAACTCAAAAGCACTAGCATGGAGGAGAATTGGATAAATAAGAAAATAAGAAATGGAATAGGCAAATTTTCTTAAACAGGAAACAATAATCATTAATCACTTAAAAATTATATTGAAGTCCCATTTGTAGAATTCCCATTCATCAAAAGTTGACATTAAGTGGCAAGACGTAGACTGAGAAATAATATTCACAGTCTATATCTGATGATGGAGTCAAATCCAAAGCCTAAAAACATCTCCCAAAAATCAGTTAGAAAAAAAAAATTGATTTTTAAATCAGCAGACTTGAAGTATTTACAAAAAGGAGATTCAAATGGCTGATAGGAACATAAAAAGTGTTCAATATCATTCTTTTCAAGGAAATGCAAATTAAAACCACATTGAAATATCAGTACACACCCATTAATACACATCTACTGTTACACACATACCATAAATTGCTTGTTTAAACAATTCAATTCCTGTATATATATCAAAGAAATGTGAGTGTAATTGCTCATGAGAAGACAGGTTCAAGAACGTTCATAGCAGTTTTATTCATAATTGCTAAATTATGAACAGGAAAAACTCAAATACCCCTCTACAAAACAGTGATAAATAAATGTCTATACATGCAACAGAATACTACATGGTAGTCTAAAAAATGAATTGTTTGTATATGCAACAATACAGATCGATTCAAACTGTCTTGTTGAACAAGAGTCTAGATGCAAAAGAGAACATATAACATAACTCTATTTACATGAAGTTCAAAAACAGGCAAAACTAATGGATGATGACAGAGCTCAGAGGAATGGCTGCCTTGTGTAGGAAGAAGGGATGAAGTGAGAAGGGTGATGAAGGAGCATCTGAAGACAGGGTCTTGCTGTGTTGCCCAGGCTGGAGTGCAGTGACACAATCACAGCTCACTGCAGCCTTGACATCCTGGGGTCAAGCGATCCTCTCACCTCAGCCTCCTGAGTAGCTGGGTCTACAGGCATGTACCGCCATTCTTGACTAACTTTTTAATCTTTGTAGAAATGGGGTTTCACTCTGTTGTCCAGGCTGGTGCCAAACTCCTGGGCTCAAATGATCCCCCTACTTCAGACTCCCAAAGTGCTGGGATTATGGGCATGTTCCATATCTTAATCAAGAGGTGGTTACCCAACTACATATGCTTAAGATTAGCATGCTTTACTATACGACATAACTAAATTAAAATTAATATTAAAAAGACAAGAAAAAATATAATCCATTGTCAAAAGATAACATCTAAAATAATTCCATTGACAGCAGCTTTATTGCTTATGGAGTTTAAAACCACAGGTATCCAAAAGAGAAATCTCTTTAGGATTTTATCTCATCATCATCTACTTCATGAATAATAAATACTCAAGTTAGTTTTCTCAAGTTCTTAATAATGAGGAATGAAAAAAAGTAAATATTTGTCATCTCCTTCAACATTCATATAAACATACCCCATTGAAAAGTAGTCATATTTTTCAACTTGTCCATAATTTTCTGTGTGGAGTTTGGTTATTTATACTTGTCTAAATAAGATAGCAGTGGCCATGCTTCCAGTTACTGTATACTGCTGAAGCAAAATGAGATTTTTCAAATGCACTGTTTGATACTGGATAAAATGTATCACCTCTATAATGAAGTTATAAAAATATATATTAACTTTCAGGCATCCCTAAGCTGGAAACAATTAGAATGTGGATCTAGTAATATCATTTTAAGAAACAGCAAAAGAGTATAACTATAAAAAATGGCATTTGGAATTGTGTTGTTAAGTTACCAATATATTTCCATAAACAACTAATTTCATAATATTGTAATGAATATTGAATATATAACTTCAAATATTGATGTTACTGTTAGACTGGTCAAGACGGAAGAGGATAGAACATCATTCTTTTAAATTGACACCAGCTGCTTCTTAACAATCAGCACGTGCATGCTAATCTTGCTGACCAATCAGAAGTAGGCTCTTTAAAAGCAAGCATCTGTTGACCATTTACAGTAATTTCCACATCAAAACAGGTAAGCTTTACCAGCACTGAACATGTGCTTCAGAAAAATGATCTTTCCGCCTCAACTATACTGTGATTTCTAACCCCATATCCCTCAATACTTAAAACAAATTTTGCAACACCTTTCCTTCAAAGTGTTTCACAAATATAGTTTTTCATTCTATATGTATTCTCCCATACCTACTTCACCACTTCAGAGTGCAGAGGGCATTCATCTTAGGAGAAAAGTGACACCAAACCTGCTGCCTTCCCATTTTTAGTTGAGCGTGATTTTTTAAAATAACACTAAAATATAGCACAGCGGCTATGGGACTACTTGGGTTCGCAAGTTAAAAACAATATGAACTCAATAAATCTAGCTATTATTTCCATTGTTGCTGCTATTATTACTATTAATTTTATAGGAAAGCAGCTAAGTATTTGAAATCCAGGGATGCTGGTGTACGTGCAGTCTCATTTACATATTTTAGTTATACAACACCAGAAGGAAATCAAAGATGTTGAAATCCTAATTCAGAGTGTTTCCTATCCTAATGTCCTTGAGGACAGCCAATAATTCGATGAAAACAAATACACCATACCATTCATATTTCATTGACATTTTTGAAGCTCCATTCTACTTTGAAAATTTGTTATATAGAGAAGAAAAAAAAATCACCTTAAGTTCATTCATGGGATCGGAATTTCTGCTACATTTCCATCTCTATATTGTTTAGGCAATAAACTCCCTCTACCAAGGAATTACTATGAATGCAAAAAACCTCTAACTTACTGCCATAAATACTTATCAAACCATTGATGTCCTATGCATTTCCCTCTCTACTTTAAAAGTCAGCAATTGTTTATAAGTTGTAAGAAGCCCAAAGAAAAGTTCTAGAGACTAGACCATGCTAAATTGCTATAATATTTGGAGATCCTTCCCCTCCCAAGAAACAAAAAGAGATTGATCATTATGAATCTACATGAATATCTTTTAATTTTTTCCACCTTCCTCCAAGAATTTCGAAAAGCTATTTTCTAGTTCAGCAGGAAGAGGAACGTGTGTGCATATTTCCATCCTGAGCTTGTCATGGCATTTTCAGTATTGTTTTCAAGAGTAATAAGGCCCATAAAATGTCAATCAAAACCCACCACCGGCAGGGAATGTGTTGGAAGCTGTTACATAATCAGCATGCCTGTTTCAGCACAACACAAGTGGCATTTTTCATGTCAATACTGAATTCACAACTTTAAATCTCAGATTTCCTGTGCCTCTGGGTTGCCATGGAAGTCAACACTCTGGCAGTCTGAGGAGACTTAGTCAAAACCCAAGTGTCCCATTGCCTAATAGAATAATGAGTCATTTCACCCTCCCAGGTCTCCTTCCCCTGAGTAATAGAATTATTGGGAGGAGGTGTGAGGGAAGGGCAAAACAGGGCACTTCTGATAGCTGCAGAAAAAGCTGGAGAAACTCTCAGCCCACGTAAGCACTCAGATTTTCTAAGTTGACACCCAACCTCAAATTGAAACGTGAGAGCTGATGAAGTACTACGGTACTCAGTAATGTCTACCTGCACACCCCAGCCTTATCCACCAGAAACCCAGACACCCACTGCACTGTGCTCTGAGCTAATTTTAGCTGGGGAAAAAAATGTGATGCAGATTTTTTATTTTATTTCTGAATAACCACTAGCTAAGACGTAACAGTTATATGAGTCCTAAACTATCTTAAAAATTTGAGTTGGAAAAGACACTGGACTGGCATGCCAGTCATCTCCTCACAGGCTTTCTCCGTGGCATATTCTCCAACCAACTCAAATTGTAAATGATTTGGATAACACAACCTCCTGAGTTTCCTTAGAGTTTCCCCCCGACAAACATCAGTTAGCAGTTTTACGGCTATGCAGACCAAACAAATACTATTTTATATGGTGAAATATGGGGAGAGGAAAGTAGACAGATAAGAGAAAGAGCATTGGTGAGGAGGAGGAAGAAGAGAAAGAAAAGTTAGAATAAAAAGAAAAAAAGAAGAGGATAAGAAAGATAAAGAAGAAGTGATAAAAGAAGGAAAGGAAGAAGAGGAGGAAGAAGAAAAGAGGAAGAGGAGGCATCCTTTTAATAGACTTTTATTTGCTTGGTATTTCCATGCATGGTATAGCATAACTTTTCATATCTATCTATTGTTTTCATCTATAGCTACTTGAGAGGCTGAGATGGGAGGATCACTTGAGCCCAGGAGGTCAAGGCTGCAATGAGCTATGACTGAGCCAATGCACCCCAGCGTGGGTAACAGCGTGAGATCCTGTCTCTAAAACAAAAGTCAAATTGAGGAACATGGTGCAGAAATAACTGAGGAGGACTCTTCAAAAGTGCCGAGTCATAAAAGATAAGAAAAGACTGAGAACCAGTTATAGACTGGAAAATATTAAGAAGAAATAAATGTAATGTGAGATCCTGGATAGGCTCCTGGAATAACAACAAAAAGAGGTTATCAGCTGTGTGTGGTGGCACACTCCTGCAGTCCCAGCTACGCAGGAAGCTGAGGTGGGAGGATCACTTGAACCCAGGAGGCAGAGATTGCAGTGAGCTGAGATGGCGTCATTGCACTCCAGTCTGAGCAACGGAGCGAGACTCCATCTCAAAAACAAACCAACAAACAAAAACACCAGTAGAAAAATTGGCAAAATTCAAATAAGGTCTGAAGTTTAGTTACTCATATTGTATAATTGTTAATTTCTTGTTCTTGATAATTATCATATGGTTTTCTAAGATACTACCATTAGAGGGAGTAGGATGAGAGAGGAATATATTTTTTAAACTCTTTGAATCATTTTTGCAACTTTTCTGTAAGTCTAAAAATTCAAAATAAAATATTTTCAAAATGTGAAAGAATGTGTGTCTTAGAATCATTTAAATACATAACTTAAGCTGGCACGGTGACTCACACCTGTAATCCTTGCACTTTGGGAGGCCAAGGTGGGATGGGGAGTTGAGGCGGGGTGGGCAGGATCGCTTGAGCCCAGGAGGTCTAGGCTGTAGGGAGCTGTGATTGCACCACTGCCCTCCAGCCCGGGCGACAGAGCAAAACAACAACCAAAAAAATCCCATCACTTAGAATTATGTAAAATGACATAATGTTCGTGTATTTGAATAATTTATTCATTGTTTGAAGAACAACATGGTATGGTAGAAAGTGCCCTAGATAGGTATTAAATCCTTGAGTTCTATTTTGATTCTGACTAAATTTACAGAACACATTCTATAATTCCTCAAAATAAGCACTCTGGTTCTCAATTTCTTCAGTCTATAAAATGAGATTTTTGGACTGAATGGGTTTTAAGGGCCATTTTACCTCTAACATTCTCAGTATCTCTAATAATAACTAATCAGAATATATAAGATAGTGTTAACTTTACCTAAAATCAGCAAAATGGCCAGAGCTATTAATATTTTTTGCAATGTTGCATACATGCCCACACACACACATTTTCACAACACAGATTTCTCTCTATATCTAATGAGTGCAGAATAAGCTACATCATAGCGAAACCCATGTCTACTCTGTATTCACTGAGTACTTAATTTATCCTTAGCACATAAAGATGCCAGGTGTTATTAGTGTGAAATAAAACTCAGCAGTTTTAGCAAGACTAGCACTAACCACTTCCTAACCACTCTCTCAGAAAAAGAATCATGTGGGCAGAAATGTGAGTGGAGATACATATTTTATTCGCTGTCAACCCTTGCCAAAGCCCCAATTTCTAGTCTTCAGTCAATCTGTATTAATTGATGAAAAAGAAGTCACTAAAATAGTGTGTGGATGGTGTCACAGAAGAAGACCCCCTTCCAAAGAAAAAAAAAAAAAGTCCCATCTATAAGATGTTTTTCTATATTCTATGTGGAATTCTACCCCTAGAAATAAGGAGAAACCAGAAACATGTTCTTCCCCTGAATTTTTTAGCAGAGGGGAGATAAAGACAGGACTTTAAAAGTATGATAGTGGGGTCTAGGCTGAGAACTGACCTAATAAAAATAAGGCACACAATGTGGTAGATGCACTGCAGCATATGAATCCTCCATATAATAAAAGAAAACCACACAAAATAACCTCTTTGTCATTATTGTCTATAGCACAGATATGCTGTGGAGGCTGACCAGGCAAGGGAGTGTAGTGGAAAACACTAAGTCATTACATTTCAAAACAAGATACACATCATAGACCTCCCCCTGGGAAGTCTGCACACAAGATGGTATGGCAGCTTTCTGCTGGGAGAACATTCTCCACTTTCTCTCCCAGTGATATGACAACGAATCCAAGGAGTGGTGGATCCGATGATGCTCATTCCAACATGTGCTGAATAATGAAGGGTGTGAACTGGCTGAGGCAGGAAGAAGAAAGTTTCCCAGCCAAGGGTGTGGAGAGAGCCAAAGGGCTGTAGAAGGATTAGACAGATTGATGTGTAAATTGAGGGGGTGATTTAAACTGAATCAGGAATATGAGGAAAGAATGAGTTGACTCCTAGACTTCTGACCCTCTTTGGAATTCTCTTGCTGTTAGTCTCTTTGGGAAGATAATTCTGACAGGAGGCATTTACAGAAAGATTCCCCATGAGTAAACCAATGAGACTGTTTTCTGAGTCCTTCTCACTGAAGGTGGGGCTGCTGACAAGTGTCTAGACTGATCTGGGCCTAAGGCTACCTCTTGCAGTGAATCAGTTATGACAGATGGGTTTTCTAAAGTTCTGGCCTTTTAGAGGCCAAAGAGCTGGAGGGTCTATCCTAGCTGTGGATTCCCACTAGTGGGTTAGTCATCCATTCTGCCTAAATCGACCAGGGAGATGGAACAGTGCTTACAAAGAGGATTCTTGCTGCTACCTGTTGCGAAACAGTATTGCTCAACAAGGCCACATACTGTACAACTCTAGGAGACACTGTTCACATTGGTTCTGTGTGGATGCCGTCCCTAGAGTTGTACATCTTTGTGCCATTGCAATTCAAGGCATTTTATCCCCTTGTGTTCCAGGCTGTGTGTGTTCTGGGTCTTTGTAGGTTGCTTTCCTTGTGTTTGGGGAGGGAGAGAAAAAGAAGGAATAAAGGTGGGAGGACAGAGGGCTGGATGGAAAGAGGAGCTGGCAGGAATGGTGGAAAGAATTCAGGGGCAGCTGGACACAGTGGCTCATACCTGTAATACAAGCACTTTGGGAGGCCAAGGCAGGCAGATCACCTAAGGTCAAGAGTCGGAGACCAGCCTGACCAACATGGAGAAACCTCGTCTCTACTAAAAATACAAAATTAGCTGGTCATAGTGGTGCATGCCTGTAATCGTAGCTACTCAGGAGACTGAGGCAGGAGAATCTCTTGAACCCAGGAGGTAGAGGTTGCAGTGAGCCGAGATGGTCCCAGTGCACTCCAGCCTGGGCAAGAGAGTAAAACTGTGTCTCAAAAAAAAAAAAAAAAAAAAAGAATTCAGGGGCACCAGAAGAATCACTGCTGAAAATTCTTATATACTTTCCACCTTTTTAATTTTTACATGTTGCAAGCAACTATTTGGATAAATAAAGATCATCTGGAGGGCAACTAGACCAACACCCACATATTCAGTCTCAGTTTGGTGGGGACTGAAATGAAGAAAAGAAACATTTTGCAATGTTTTTAGGTGTGGTCCCTAAAAACCACAGACTAGCAGCATCAACAACCTGAGAGTGTGTTAGAAATGCAAATTCTCAGGTCCCACCCCAGACCTACCTGATCTGAAATCTAAGGGTGGGGCCCAGCAATCTGTGTTTTAACAAGCCCTATAGGTGAGGGTGATGCGTACTTAAATGTGAGAACTACTGTTTAGAAAGAGCATGGAAAAAGGAGGAGAAATGGCCTATGAGGCAGAGCTTGAGATTTTTGATTGGGGTAGGCTGCATACTGATTTGGGGTAACTGAGGGAGGTAGTCTGGACATGGGGAACATGCAAGCGTAGAACAGGGTTAATCAGGAGATCTTTCAGAAGTTCTAAGGGTGAATGCAGTGCCAAAGAAAACAACGTTGGCCCTCGTACAGGAAGAGGACTGGATGGGAGTGCCAGGACCTGTTTTAAAAATGCAAATCGTGGTGCCTCAGTTTAAACCAGAGTAGAATCTGCCAGTTCAAGCCGTTGTCTTCTCATCCATCTCTGGAAGCAGTACAAGAAGAAATCTGAAGGGGAATGAAACATTCTTATTTGTATGTTTGAAAACTGAACCTTTCGGGAAATTGTACTGAGCCAATGTCAAGAACCTACCACTCTTAAAAGACAGCCCTAGTTATTTGTTAACATTTCTGATGTCATTTGTAGAGAAGTGCTTATTAATTCCACATAAATGTGTTGCATCCTTTGCATTCTGACTGATGGGAGTGTGGAAATACAAAAGGTGACATATACACATTAGAAACAGATGAAAATAAGTGAGTGAATTCAACTTTAACGTCAACAAGAGAATCCAGAGAGATCCACTTAGTCCAAAGCCGCTTTGTGGAATTCAGTTTAAGGCTGGATAAGCCTTGGAAATAGCACTAGACAAGAATGGATATTAGAATATGGTCAGAGAAAGCAAAGGAAGAGCTAATATAACTTTTATTATAAAAAATTGAAAAATAAAACTTTCATGATTATTGATATTAGATGCATAGTGCAATAAAATTATACATCCACATAAAAAATAACAAGGATGAAGATATTAAGTAGACGACAAATTCAATGCTCCAACAACAAAATAATTTAAAATACATTTACTTCTATGTAAAACCATAGCCAAAGAAGTGCTACACACTGGTTCTGTTCCCCAGTAGAGAGATGGCAAATCCCTGGGAAACTTGCTGTTGCTGCCTATTTCCAGCCTGGGGCAGACATCACTATCAGCACTGCACTCTTGCGTGCTGAGCCCAGACTAAGCCTCAGAGTTCTCAACAGAAACAGCCGTCAGCCATTACTAATCAATCACAGCTGCTATTTTGCCATCTATTACTCTCTGTGGCTGGCAAGCTAGTCCTGCGCCCAGCTCAGCCTCTCATCATTTTGCCGCTAGAAGCCTCTTCCATACAGTGCCCCAAAGCGTGCCTGTTCTTATTAATACTCGCTATTATAATTCCACAACAGACCAAGAAGTAATTCTGTGAAACATGTTTTCTTTCCATCTCCTTTTCAGTATTACACATACATAAATGCATTTCCAATTTCCACAAATATGGGGAAAATCAATGTTTCTAAAACGATAAAAAACAAAACAACTAAGAAATTATGAAAATAATAGCATATATATAGATCATATAAATGTATCCTAAAATGTGAGGTATTTAAAAGTGGTTCAAGTTCTTTTTGACATTAAAAAAGGTAAATTGAAAAAAATGTGTGTGCTCACTTCACAGCACACATACTAAAAAAATTCATTAATGGTGTGTTTATAATGCATAATTAAAAAAATAACATCAGCCTCTCAATTTGAGTATTATTGCTTCTTGTCAAAGTACAAATAGAGTAACACTGTAATTAGCTTAGAGGAAAATATCAAGTAAATAATAGTGCAAGCAGGAAATATATTGAAGGTGGCATGTGACTAAGTCTGAGAAAAACTGTTATATAAATGTGTATTCATGTAGTGAGTCTCACCTAATTTCACTGCTGATTTACTACCCCCTTAGGAGCCTGTGCTACTGCCCAACACAGCAACATCTCCAACTGCCCCCTAATTAAATGTGAAGCTACGCTTGTCCTCTAGCAATTGTCTAACACTAAAATTTTATGATTTAAAAACAACTAACTCATGAACTTAGCTAAGATTCAAGAGGTAGAAAGCCTCGCCCTTTATCTGACCTACAATCTATAATTAACATGGTTATGTCCTCAGTCACAATTAACTAGTATCACTCCCAATTAACTTCTCAGATAGTTTTTTAATTAGCACTAACAATCCAAACTACTAAAAAAAAAAAAAAAAAAAACCAGCACAGGGTGGCATGGGAATAGGACTGCTTCTAAGAGTGTTAATTTCCTCTGACACCTGACAAGAAAAAAATTCTAGGGAAAACAAAAATTCCATTCTGTTTTATCTTTGCCACTTATAATATGGTCTCGCCTTAAAGGTCTAATTTATTTCACATGCTTAGAGAAGCATTTTTACTATTTTATATCCAAATAATATTCATTTTTTTTTTCTGTTTTAGAATAATACCAGGTTTCCATTTGTCAGAAGCGTTTGTCATTGAGTGGTGAATTACATTGCAAGAGATGTCATAAGCAGCAGTTTGTCACCACCTGCCATGTTAAATAAACCTCAGAGGTAAGCACTAGGTTATAGGGCAAGTAAACAAGGCCTTTTCTCCTTCTTCCTTAAACCATGCACTAAGCTGTACAAGTAAATGCTAGCCTAGGTTTCCCATTTTAGTACTAGGCTAGAAACAATGAGAGATCACATAAATCAATGAAAACTTCACATAAGTTATTGAATTACTAAAAAAAAAAAAAACAGCTAAAAGCTGTATTTCAGCTAAACAGTAAGAATTGTTTCTTTTCAGAAAAAAACAGACTGAAAAAAATAAAATGTCTAGGACTCTAAGTGTGGTTAATCTCATTGTGAAATGTCCACGTAAATCTGTGAAATAGCGATTGTGATTGTGGTTCCTTCTTCTTCCCTGAGAGTCCTTTCTTTTATTTATCCCAGATGAACTCCTTCTCTCTCTCCTCTCTCCTTCAGCTCTCTAAGAGACTAGTCCATAGTTTTGGGTCCCCAAGCTCAGGCAATGATAAAAAATTAAAAGAAATCATAATGCATTGCAGTTGTAGGGCTAGGGGTGGGGGAGCGCTGTTTGCAGAATTGGAAACTACAAGACAAAAAGCAATAAACTCAAAACCGTGAGATTTCAGGGCAGTAGTGGAGGAACGGTGAACACTGGTGGGTGGGGTTGCAGGATGAATTCACATGATTCAGAAATGCTTCTTGGCCACACAGGCCTGGGAAAAGAAAAGTATGCCTTCTATCTCGAATAGACCATGAATACACACCTAGTGGGAGACACATCACAATATACAATAACACTAACTTGCGTAGAGGGCAGTGAGGTGTTTAGACCCTGGAACATTAAACATGGAGAGGAAGAGAAGGGCAAAACTGATGGTGATTATAACTGTAGTTAGATACAGTATATATATATATAATTTCACTGCCATTTTACAGATTTAAAAATGGGGTTTTCTACATGATGTTTTTATCATGTTCAAGTTCACCCAGATGACTACAAGTCCCAGCCTTTTTCCATTTTATTACAGTTAGTTTTTCCAAAGATTCATAAATACATCCAACAAATGTGGTATTTAAATACATCTTTTATCATCAAATTCCTTTTGATAACCAAAGATGGCCAGGTTTAGCATTTCAACCAAAAAGAAACAACCACTCTGAATTCCAACAAAAGGGATTATAAAGAATAGTTTACAAGCTGTCCCAGGTGTTGATTTTCATTTAGAAAGCTTGTTTTCACACATCAATAGCATTATTATAAACTTGTTTTAACACCAATCTATACTTAAGGTGTCTCACAAAACAACACAGAAAAAAAAAATCACTATTTACTGCATCAGAACACTGAAGACTTCAGCATTTGCATATCTTCTAAGAGTTAGAAACCAAAGGGATTAATCAAACTGAAGAAGTGCTGGTGAAATGCACTCTAAATGAACACTCACTCCCCTCATCAACACTGAGACTAAGGGCTGTTTCTACAGGTTCTCCATCCTAGTGCCAGATACATGGTAGACAGTTAATTCTGCTTGTGGACTGGCTGACAACAAGAGAGTTCAGTGAACTAATGTCAAATACTTTTTAAGACCCTAATTTGCAGTTTGTAAAACCAGAAGTAACAATGAGTCCTTTAGAAATCAAAAGGGGATGTTGGCCTCAGAATGCCTTATTTTCAAGCCTTTCTAGCTATTTTCTTGACAGAATACTGTGTGACAGACACCACAACTAAACATCTGATGGGTCAGAGCACTCTCTATTTCTTTTATACCTTTTTTAAACAATGAAAACAACTTGCTCTTTAAGGTTACAACCTTATGGGAGACAGGAACCTTTCCCACTTTATGGAAAGGTAAAAGCTGTCCTAAAAATGGCCAAAGAATCCAATACATTTTTGACTCAGAGGTTCAATGTATCTGCATTTCATCATTTCATCATAAAATAAGATGATCAGACCCTTTTTCTTCTGGTCTATTAAAGCAGCTTGCTTTTTACTGAAAGTCTGACACATACCTCTGTATACTGTGCCTTCCCCTCCTGGAAAAAGCATATTCAATTTCTCCCTCTTTTCTTAAAAATGGAAGTAGCTTTTGGCTGTTCTTTCTTGCTCCCTGTCTCTCCACTTCTTTAAAGAACAGAACTGTTTTCTTTTCCCTGTCTTAAAGAAATATGAAATGAGTATACTTTCTATCGCTTTAGAAGAATGTCATGTTCCTTAAAAAGGGATGATTTTAGGTACTGAATCTTTTACTTCCCTCTTTGTGAAGAATTATGATTTTTAAAAACCACATTCAGCTGAGCAACTTACAGTATAAAAACTAATGAATGTATATAAATATTAAAAAATATATTTTCGCTGATGATATATGATGATAGAAAGATCACAAATACTATAAAACTCAGCTAAATAAAGACTACAAAAGTAAGCAAGAAAACTTTTTAATCAATACTGATGTGAGTTGCTAATGAGATATGTGGGTTGCTTTTGAAGGAAGACAGTACTGGGATTAGTTACTTAAATATTAATAAGTTGTTCCCTGCATAAGGTCAACTTAGGAAGAAAGCAAGTTCAGAAAACATAGCCACAATCCAAAATCTCAACTTCAAATAAACTGAAAATATAATATTCAAGACCTCGTTCTAAGCATAGATCTTAACACTTCAAATACATCAGAACACAATTTTAATGACAAATCTAAGCTGTATTTCCTTTGAACTATTAGGCAGCATTATATCCACATTCTTTACACTTGACCATGAACTCCAACTCATGTAATTAAACAGCATCGGACCTATACGAGACATGCTCAGCAAGGGGTGGGAACCAGGAAGCTGAATTTCCATTTTTCTTTGTCTGTATTTTACAAAATCATGCAAATCCCATGCAAGAATTAGAGCTGTAATATGATAGCTTGATGACAGAGCAAAATTAATTTGAAACAAAGAAAAATAGTAATTTGTGAAAATCATGCCCACTGATAAGTTATAGGCACAGGGGAGGGCAGGATGGTATGGGAGAGGCCTCTGGGATCAGGAATGCATTTCCAAGCAAACCTTATTTCCCCACAACAGCTATTTTAAGTGATGAGTAATAGGCTCTGTAAAAAAAAAAAAATGGAGAAGCTGCCCTGAAGGGGAGGGAGGACACTTTATCCTCTGTCATGGAAAAACACGGGAGGAAAGACGGGGGAAGATAGGAGACACTGAGTGATGGAGGCAGGGACACATGTCACACGGCTTCCCACCTTTCAGGAAAGCCAAAGGGGTTATCTTTTAAGCATGGAGGATTGTCAGAGTTTCATGAACTTGAAAAATACAGGAATAGTTTGAAACAGCTGCAGTGGAGAAGTGGGCTGCTGGGTTACTTTATTCACAATACTTTATTCACATTATATGGAGTTGACTTGTCCAGTCTTGGGGGCCAGTGATGACTTCAGAGTTCTACAGCAGTGCCTCCAAAGCTTAATAGGGATAACAAATATGTGGCACATGTGCCACCACCCCTCGCTTACTTCATGACTGTGACAGACATTACTAATCAAGCACAACACCCTTTCTCACTTAGCTGATAAGGAGCCTCAGAATCCTTCTCAACTAAGTGCTCTGAGAAGCCATTACTCATTAATCAAAGGAGGTACTTTAGATGAAATCTAGTCACCATGCTTGAGTAAAACACAAGTCTTGCTGTGTACTTGGCTTACTCATAACCAGCTTCCTGCATTTACATCCATGGTCAATTACCTACTTGATGCTCCCTTTCTATAAGAACTGGATTTTTTGTTCCTCAACTTCAGTAGCTTTATGTATGGGGATCCAATCCTGCTTCTAAACTTCCAAAACAGAAACCATACACTCAGGGCTGGCCCATTCATGAACACCACAGATCACTGCAGTAAGCCATAGCTCTAACCCTCAATTAGCCAATCCATTTCCTCAAGACTCATTCCCAACTGACTACGAGGCAAGAGAGAAATCTGAAGATTGTTGGTAGTCAGTGGGCTGCCTTGGTTCTCTGCATATTAGGCTTAGTACTGAAAGAAAATACGCTTGAAGTGTCTCGCCCTTCTAGTCCTAAATTTGCAATGCCCTGGTGACTTTGCATAAAAGCCAGATCCCACAGGCCAGTAAGTCCTCAATCAACCAAGCAACCAAGAAGCCTTTTAATGACTTCTAAGTTTGAAGACTGTAACAACACGTTATCCTGACCTCAAATTTTTTCACTGAAATATTCTCCCTAAAATAGGCCCTGCAACATCTCAGATGCCCAGGAAATAACTCTCAGAATGTCAGAGGCCAACTCTCCCAAAATTTGAGGTATTCTCTTCAATGGAGATCTTAAAGTCCAAGAGGCAGTCCAGGAATAAGCTTGAAACTAGGATATTATTTCCCTGAAGTTTCTGTGTACCAAGCAGGTATCTCCCTCTGAAGCAATGAACCTAATAAAACATAATAACATCTCATGTGGGCTTGCCCATGTTTCTAGGTCTTGCTAGTTCATTGGTGAGACCAGGCCTCTGTTCTTACAGAGGTTATTCTTACTTTGATAAAAATATTCTAGAATCCCTATGTTTATGTCTTGCCAAATTCCATGATATCTTAGATTTAATTGCTTCTTCTCAATCCTGCGATCTTAATTCAGTCATTCCCTTAGACCCAGGCAAGACTGCCTGGATCCCACAATAGATCTGTGGAAAAATCATCTTCCTTGAACCTGAGGAGTCTAATGTGGTCTCTAATGAACAACCAGTGTCTGCAAGACAGCATGAGTCTGAAAACCCCAGGGTGAACCATACTAGTAGCCTAGAATGACAGAACTCAGCCGTATGGCATACATCCTAGGAGCCATCTGCCCTAGTCAGACCCTATCTCTTCAACCTGGCCCCACGTCTTCAAGAATTAGATTTTCCAGAAATTTAAACACTAGGAGCCAATTTGTTTCTCATCATCAAAAGATCAGCTGAGGTAACAGCAAAGACCACCCTAGAGATGGTCAAGAAGGGACAATAAGTGCAAACATAGTTGAAAAAAATATGTTGTATTTGCCTTGATGTGCACTTGAGTCAAAACTACAACTTGACCATGGACTAACTCTGTGATGTTCAGCAAGTTTTTTCGTTTCTTTAAGCTTTAGTTAAACAAACATAAAGTGGAAATAATAAAAATATAATGGGGTTGATGGACGGCTTAGAGATAAGATGCATTAAATGCTGGTCAAATGACAGACACTCTCAACAACAATGCCAATTCTATCAGACTTGCGCCAAAGTGTAAAATTAAGGTATAAACATATTGGAAGCATAATGCTTGTCACATAGTAGGTGCTCAAATATATGAAAATAAAACCATGAATATATAAATGAGTCAGTTCGTGTTTGCTTTCATGAGTATATTTCTCAAAAGGAGCCTCATTCACCAGGCAGTCATCTTGGACAAGTATCTTCATTACTTTTCTTTTTTCTTTTCTTTTTTTTTGAGGTGAAGTTTTGTTCTTGTTGCCCAGTATACAGTGCAATGGCGTGATCTCAGCTCACTGCAACCCCCGTGACCCGGGTTCAAGCGATTCTCCTGCTTCAGCCTCCCAAGTAGCTGAAATTACAGGCGTGTGCCAACACACTTGGCTAATTTTGTATTTTTAGTAGAGATGGGGTTTCTCCATGTTGGTCAGGCTGGTTTCGAACTCCTAACCTCAGGTGATCCACTCATCTCAGCCTCCCACAGTGCCCAGCCTCCATTATTTTTTATTCACTGTTAGCTTGATGTTTCAACTGAAACAAGTAGTGACCTAAAATCACATTATAAACTATGCCTGAAAATCCATCAAATCCACTTAAACTGTGATTTTTGACCTGCAAGTCACATTTGAACATTTATAAGCAATTCAATACTAAAACCCTGCCTTCGAAGAGGAGAAGTTATTCTTCAGAAAGATGACGCTTTGCAATTGCTAAGATAACACATTTATTTTAAAGACCAATTTCTTCTACTAAATGATAATGTATCATTCCTATGCTGAACTTTAATTAAACATTTCAAACTTAGATATACGGAGATTATTTATAAAAGTCAATTCCCTTTTTAGGTCACTTGAATTTTTGTTCTACAAAGAAAAAAAAAATCTTTCTGGAACTAAAGTGAACACTTTGGTCTTGGTTAAATGTCTGGCTGGGGGCAGAGAAAAGCCAAATTGCTAAAGCATAATTCTGATGGTTGTACTTATTGCTGAGTGGATATCCAAGTGAAAAGTGTACATATTTTTTAAAAATTACTCTTAACCTTTCATTTCAGAATATCTCAGAATGGAGGAGAGAACACTTTCCCACCTGGATAGTTCTACCTACTCATACACGTGAAAGGACAATGCTGATTATATACACAATTTGCTTTGTGATAACGTCAACCCGTTTTGCAGGCTCCTAAAAGGAAGGCATGCTCCATTGGCAGGATTATAATTTGATTCAAATGATCCAGGCTTCAAAGACTAGTTTTGTTACTTAGTGAAAGTCCTGTATTGGGCTAGGCACTTGACATAGGCTTTGTCTCCTAAAAATTTCCCTAGATACCAGTTACTCTTTGTCCCCTGTCTGCCACCTACCCTGCTTGTGCCCCACCATTGATTCTCTGTAATTCTCCGCCCTGCTCTTGGCCCAGGGAGGCCTATTTTAGAGCTTTAGCACCACAGGTTTGGTAGACAGAGGCCACCAGCAAAAGACCAGAAGACAGATGGGTCTGTGTTGCCATTAGAACAGCTGGAAACAGAGTTACTGTATGAGTATCTTTGCCACCCCACTTCTCAGGCCACAGACTCTAGGAAAGATAAAAGGAAATATTGCAGGTGAAGAACTTAGCAGTGGTCTGTCACAATCAATAAGTGATAGATGCCACCCACTGTTAAAGCCAAAATAAGCAAATGGTATTTGAGGAGGATCCACAGCTGGTTAAAGATTTGATTGGAATAGTGTCACCAGATAAGGTAGCTGTTTCAGTTAAGTGTGAAGAAGTGAAAATATTTGGTTCACAGCCATTCCCCACTCCCATCAAGTATTTGTGCATGGCCTGCTCAGTTTACCCAAAACCCTTCCTGACAAAATCCAGGGAAACAGATTCACTACTGAAAAGGAACCAGAGTGAAATAAAATCTCCACTCCTCAAAAGAGCTGCAATCGGCTGGTGGGGGCACAGAGGATGTCATATTTGTTCTATGCCAAAGGAAGGCAGAAGTGGGGCAGCTGGTGACAGTCCTCTGATGACTTGAGGGGAGAAAGTTGCTCTGGATCAGGCAAGTGAGCTGCACCTTGAAAGTTAACGATGTGAAAAACCAGATAGAAAGTTTTTGTGAGTTGTTGAATGCTAAATATAAGCAAATACAGGACTTCCTAGTTTTGTTGCACTTGATAAACTCTGGGCCAGCACTGAGCTTCCAGGATCATAGCTTTAGAAGCATTGCCCAAGGTTGACAGATGTAATCCCACATGTGATCCTTCACTCAGGTACATGACCGAACTGCAATCCTCACCTGCCCAAAAGAAACAGTCTGGAGTCTGAATGCCTTAAGTCAATGGTTGTTCTGCGGTTTTAGGGCTAGCAGCATTAGTATTCCCTGGGAGCTGGCTAGAAATGCAAAATCCAGATTTCCTGAGTCAAAACTCTGCAGGGTGGGGGGCAGGCCATCTGTGTTTTAATAAGACCTTCAGGTGACTCTGATGCACACTCAAATTTGAGCCTCACTGTCTTAGCAGAAATGCCTTAGTCCCAATGTTACTACTATCAGTTATCATGTGTTTACCACTTATTATGAATCAATCATCTTGCTAAATCCTTTACTAGAATTATCACATTTATTCTTTACAACACCCTTGTGAAGTAGGTACTGCTGGTGCCCCCATATATGGGAGGTAAACTGAGGCTCAGCTAGTTTTCAGAGCATACACAAGGGCCTGTTGCCAATGCCAGAGTCAGAAATGGAATCATGCTGGTCTTCCCGATGTTCGGAATCACTTCACTTTACTGTTCTCCCTCTATAACAAATCCAGAAACACTGTTATAGAGTAAAATGCACTTTTCAAAGAGGTACATTTGTTAAAAGATGTGAACTCTTTCTGTAAGACAACTTTTACTGTCCCCAGCTTGCTTGGCGAATCTTTGAGCTGTCCTAACAGGAAACTCCTCCAGTTCTAAAACATGCCCTACTCTCAGGGAAGCACAAAGGGATATTTAGGAGATAAGAAATCGGCTGAGCCAAGGGTCTGACAGCCAGATATCTGGCCATCTGGAATGGATCAAACTTACACAGGTTTGGAGTTGCTCAAATAAATGTCCTTTGTGTCTCCACCAAAATATATGTGTGTATGTGTACATGCACACGTGCACACATACACCTCACACGTGTAACAAAATAGACATTGTCCATCCTTTCATCAGCCATTGGGGGAGAATACAAAATTGAATCTACTTCTTCCCTCCACAAAAAATAAATCACACGGCATGAAAATGAATTAAAAGAAATAATCTTTAAAAAGGCTTATCTATGAATTCCTACATGGAGTATGCGATTGCCTGCCAGTAGGAAGCATCTGTGTTCTTTTCTCTAAACTGATAAACTAATGTCTCTTTTTACCTGGAGGAAAAGAAAATAAACAGATGTTGACCTTACAATAATCGATTACTTATTCTCATATTTTAATTTCAGTACACAAAACATCTCAACATAAAGTAAAAAAAAAAAATCCTGCTTCAAAAATTATGTGATATCATATTTGTGCAACACCAAGCAGAACAAAAGTAAAAGAAAGAAAAAGATTCATATCTATCTATATTTTAACAATGCTAACCGTGGATTTATTTTTATCTACAATTAATTAACCTGATAATGCCACTTGTATTTTATTCAAATACAAAATGTTGGAAAATTTTTAAGTGAATTTTTTCCTGAAATACATCATATTAAAAATACATATATGTATTGGTATTTAGATATAGACGTGATAGAAATAGTGATCAACAAAAAATACTCTAAAGAAACAGACTTTGAGAATTTGCGTACTTGGAAAAAGATTAATTTACATTTATTCCGACACATTCACTAAGTTTATATTTTATGAAATTCTTTCTTTCTTTTTTTTTTTTTGAGACAGAGATTTGCTCTTGTCACCCAGGCTGGAGTGCAATGGCATGATCCTGGCTCACTGCAACCTTCACCTCCTGGGTTCAAGCCATACTCCCGCCTCAGCCTTCTCAGTAGCTGGGGATTAAAGGCACTCACCACTATGCCCAGCTAATTTTTGTATTTTTAGTAGAGACAGGGTTTCACCATGTTGGCCAGGCTGGTTTTGAACTTCAGACCTCAGGTGATCCACCCACCTCAGCCTCCCAAAGTGCTGGGATTACAGGTGTGAGCCACCATGCCCGGATTACATTTAATATTTCATCAACAATTAGAGTATCAACAGCAAGTGAGGCCATCATAAAACTCCATTTGAGTAATTAAAAATTTTCAAAATAAGCCAGGCACAGTGGTTTATACCTGTGTAATACCAGGACATTGGGAGGCTGAAGCGGGTGGATAACAAGGTCAGGAGTTCAAGACCAGCCTAGCCAAGATAGTGAAACTGTCTCTACTAAAAATACAAAAACTAGCCAAGTGTGGTAGCAGGTGTCTGTAATCCCAGCTATGCGGGAGGCTGAGGCAGGGAATTGCTTGAACCCAGGAGGTGGAGGTTGCAGTGAGCTGAGATCAAGTCACTGCACTCCAGCCTGGGTGACAGAGTGAGACGTTTGTCTCAAAAAAGAAAATACCCAAATAGTGAGCTAGCGAGTTTATGTTTTCACTTTATTTTCTCACCCTCCTTTAAGCGATCATTCCACGTGCATACTTTGCTATCATAGGGCAGTAATGTGCTTTTGTCTCCCTCAATTAATTCCCCAAAGCTCTTTGAAAGCATTGGGTTCTTCTTACACATCTCCATATACCCAGATGTTCCTAGAAAACAGCTTTGCAATTGGTAAGCTTTTAATCAATAAGACTAAGGTGATGTTATTTAGCAAGGCTAGGTGGTAAAGTGGGCAATCATATGCTTTCTAAGGGAGCAGCCACTCATAAACTCCACACACTTGTCTTCAGTCCAGAATGCTAGTCCAGTGTTTCCTGGCCTGATTTCTCAAAGGAAAAGTCAGCCAGGCATGGTGGCTCACACCTGTAATCCCAGCAGCACTTTGGGAGGCCAAGGTAGGTGGATTACTTGAGGTCAGGAGTTCGAGACCAGGCTGGCCAAAATCATGAAACCCAGGCTCTACTAAATCCCAGCTACTCGGGAGGCTGAGGCAGGAGACTCGCTTGAATCCAGGAGGCAGAGGTTGCAATAAGCCCAAGATCATGCCACTGCACTACAGCTGGGCAACAGAACAAGACTCAGTCTCAAAAAAAAAACAAAAAGGACAAGAAAAATGGCCATTAGGACTTCAAAGAGAAATCTTCCCACTTTTAAATGCTGGCCACACATACTAAATTTCTCTTTAAAACATGGTTCAGTAAGCTGAATTTGTGCAGGAAAACCAAATCACTTGAAGAGACACCAGAAAAAGCAAGTTTAATGCAGGAATTGGGGTTTCCACAAATGATAGGTGAGCCAGAGTGGATAAAGAACAGAAAAGTCACAGTGGAAGTTATGGGAAGGGCAGGCAAGAAGGATAAGAAGGCAGACCCAGAAACCTCAACCTGGAGCAACACCAGAGTGGTGGTTCTCAGTGGCTTATGGGGAACTGCCCTGGAAACTCCCTGGAAAGGTCCCACCAGTGATTACTGTCTGCAGCAGTCAAGTGAGTGGCTCTCAAGCCACCAGGAATCCCGCATCTGCCCACACATTTGGCTGCAACAGACCACATCTCTTCTGCCTCCCAGCTCCCATACTGATTCCCTTCACTGGGAATCTGGACTCAGAACCATTAAGAAAAGAGGACTCTGGGGTATGTGCTTCTTGGTTCCTCTTCATTGCACCCCATAGTTGGAAATGATGTCAAATTGACAGCAGACAAGTCTGGCACTGACAGTATAGGATGAGAAGAGATATCACTGGGGCTAACTCCACTTTCAAGGCACAGTATACCATTTCCAGTTTAGAGGATGACTGCGGAAACCATTTGAACAATTTCACCTTTTAACATGAAGAAAGGGAATGAAATGTATTGAAAATACTGTCTCAGGTAACACATACAATCCTTGATAAGAATCCAGTGAACATTTCACCTGGTTGTATCCTCAATTTTCCTTTCTTCCCTCTCCTCGCCCTCCCTACTTCTCTTCTCCCTTCCTTTCTTCTTCTTCTTCCTCCTCCTTCTCATTCTTCTTTATATTTTAACATCACAAAAATACCCTCTCAGGAGTTAGGGGTGAGGAGAGCAGGTGTCAATAAAGGGATAGCACAAAAGTGTTTTTGGGAAAGATAAAACTCTTCTTTAATCTGACTGTAATAGTGACTAATTGCACAAATCTATATGACTGTAAAAATTCATAGAAGGAGCATCAAAAGGTCACATTTTACCATATGATAATAAAATTGCTGAATGATAATAACCTTAAAACAACAATAAAAAGAAACATATCCCCTTGTAACAAAAGTAGGCGTCATCAAAGCAACTTAATGAGATGCATGAACTCTGAGAGACCTACAACTTCTGACTAAATACTCTCTGGGGTCTTATAGAAAGTCAGGAACATGCAGGAGAAAACATTCAGTGGTAGATACCTTTAAACAAATCAAGAAACATAATCTACTATTGATATTTATATGTTAATCCTCCATGAAGTTTAAATAATCCTTTCCAAAACTGTCTGTGTGCATGTTTACTATATAAGAAGATGGTCCTCACATAGAATTTACTTTGTTTAGGAGGAATCAGTCAAACGCTCTTAACTCCAATTGTTATTGTAAAAAACAGAAATTGAAATTATAGTAGAAATAAAATACATTTTGGCAAAGGATAGCTCTGATTGGGAAGCAATATATCAACGATTATGATGCGATAATTAAGTAGACTGAATAAACTCTAACGCAAAAATAGCTTGTAAACAAAATTTAAAAAAATTAAAAAGGCTTGCTTTTTCTATCCATCCATTGACTTGGAAGAAAATTCACTAGATTAAAAAAATGAAAAAGAGTATGTACTATAAAATTTAAATTAAAATGTATACTGCTCAACTTGCTTAAATGTAGACATTTAATATACTTAAAGTTGCTTTTAATTATTCTCTCACTTATGATAACACTGTCTCATCCATTGCCTGCAAGCCTTTCTCTCTACATTTCACAAATATCTGGTCAAAATTCAACAACTGGTTGGTGTAGACAAAGACTTTCAATTCTTCAAGTCTGCCTTAGACTCACACTTGAGCACTTTTCAACTGTCTCTTCAGAATGTCAGTGATTAGCATGCAAAAGGTTTATTCAATTTCATTATTTCTTTTCAGGGAAAAGAGGTTAGAAACAGCTGTCATTCAGGTGATGAATACAAGCTGCCAGCCTTTGAAACCGCAGGTAAAATAGTTGAGGTTGGATTAATTAGCATTTAGAAATCCCCCACACTGGATTGTATCCTGGCAAGGAAATGGCTGTCCGTCTTTGCAAATTATTTTATCTGTTAAAGTAGTCAGGATAGAAGGCACAGTGGAAAGATAAAGCGAGACACTTGAACATTCAGAAACAAACACATAAAATAGTTTTCTACTCTGTTTAAAAATTTAGGCTTATATGCATAAATCTAAGATGTGACATTCAGTCCGCAGTCATGCCTGAGCATACCATCATAAGCCTTTTAAAAACCACATTCAGGGGCTTATGATGATTTGCAGCAGACACGTGACATTCAACATTAACGTTCATGAAGCTGTCACCAATGCTGACCCACACAACGGCTCTGCAGCCACTTGATTTGTTACATATCCTGAAAGAAAGAATATTTTCTAAAAGGAATCTCTCCCTGACCACAAATTCTGTTTGGTTTAGGTTTCATCAAGGTAATACACCTCGGAGCACAACCAAATATCTGAAGAAAAAGGAGGAGGAGGAGGAAGAGGAGAAGAAGGAGAAGGAAAAGGAGAAAAAAAAAGAAGGAGAAGGAGAAGAGGAACAAAAGAAGGAGGAGGAGCAGGAGGGCAGCATCTATTCTATTTCAGAATTACTTATATGTCCCAACAAGTTGACATTTAAGAAAAGTCATTTTAATTTATATATGACATTTAATATAACATATTTTAAAAGCAGAAAATGATAGATATCAGATATTTAATGATAGACAATAAGTGACCACCTGGCAGGCTTGAAAAGCAAGAAAAAAGCAACACACTGTTAGAGTGCCTACAGAAGATCAGAATGTTGGCTGGGTGCAGGGGCATGCACCTGTAATCCCAGCACTTCAGGAGGCTGAGGAAGGTGGATGGCTTGATTTGCTATAAATCATGGAAGAAAGAATATTTTCTAGAAGAAATTTTTCTCCCTGACCACATATTCTGTTTGGTTTAGTTTTGCTTTGAGACAGTCACCCAGGCTGGAGTGCAGTGGCATGACCTTGGCTTACTGCAACCTCTGCCTCTTGGGCTCAGGTGATCTCCTGCCTCAGCCTGAATAGCTGGGATGACAGGCACATGCCACCATGCCTGGATAATTTTTGTATTTTTACTAGAGCCGAGGTTCTATCATGTTGGCCAGGCCAGTCCCGAACTCCTGGCCTCAAGTGATCAACCCATCTTGGCCTCCCAAAATGCTAGAATTACAGGTATGAGCCACCGCGCCCAGCCTGGTTTAGGTTTTATCAAGGTATCACTTAAGCACTTTTCAAACGTTCAACATGACTAATCATCAGAGAAATGCAAATCAAAACCACAATAATATATCCTCTCACCCGAGTTAGAATGGCTGTTATCATAAAGACAGGAATGATGGATGCTGACAAGGACACAGAGAAAGGGAAACCCTTACACATTGTTGGTAGAAATGTAAATTGGCACAGCCGCTCTGGAAAACAGTAGGGAGGTTCTTGAAAAAATTAACAGTAGAACTACTGTGTGATCTAGCAATTCCAATACTGGGCATATATCCAAAAGAAAGGAAATAAATATAATGAAGAGGTACCTGCACTCTCATGTTCACTGCAACACTCTTCACAATAGCCACAATATGGAATCAACTGAAGTGGCCATCAATTAATGACTGGATAAAGAAAATATGGTATCTGTATGCAACTGAACATTATTCATCCAATAAAAAAGAATGTGTCATCTGCAGCAACATGGATGGAACTGGAGGTTATTATGTTAAGTGAAATAAGCCAAGCATAGAAAGACAAATATCGCATGTTAACAATCATACATGGGAGCTAAATGGTGGATCTCATGAAGACAGAGTAGACTGGTGGTTAGTAGAGGCTAGGAAGGGTAAGGGGTTGGGAGGAGGAATTCAGGCTGATTAATGGGTACAAATATGCAGTTTGACAGAAGAAATAAGACCTTGTGTTTCATATAGCAATAGGATGACTACAGTTTATAATAATTTATATGTTTCAAAATAGTTAAAAGAATAATTTGAATGTTTCTACCATTAAAAAGACAAAAAGACAAATATTTAAGATTATATATATCTCCCAATTACACTGATTTGATCTTTACAAATTATATGAATGTATTAGATTATGACATGTGCCGTGAAAAAATAAACTTACCTCATTATTATCACCTGGAAAGCAAATGTCAAAACGCTGGACCCAAACTGGACCACAGTCTGAGAATTTTGTGATTAAGATAAGTCTTTGTTTTGATGATGTAAGAGGTGACTGATTCCCCATTACTCATAAGAATATTTTTTGAGACTCAGAAGTAATTATGCTACGAAACATTTCACACAAGGCAGGAAGAATGGATCTCCATAGGCCCAGATGAAACCGAACTCTGCCCTACAACCAATACCACCACCACCTTTCCTCCTCTGCCTGCACATTCACCCCCTACCACGTCTTCTAGTGCCTTCACCAACTATCTGCACTTCCACTCCCAGACCTTCCCATCTCGGCCTACGCTACCTCCACCCTCCTATGTCAGAGTCCTGCTCCTCTGCGCCCACCAACACAACCTCCACACTCTCCTGACCTCCCGCACTGGCTTGGTCCCGACCCCCTCCACCTCTTTCAGCAGTTTCCATTTCACCTTGTTTCCAATATATTTACTTAGTCTACCTTCCTTTACTCGCCTAAAGCTTCCTTTAGCAGCCTTCTTACAAAATACAAAATAGCAGCCTGTATCTTTTTATGTCCTCCTGCCCCTATCTTAGTGATTGCCATAATAACTGCATAGTTAAATCTAAACAAGTTTTCCTTTCCCTCTCCTCACCAGCTGACATGGAAAAGACCATGGGTTCTCTGGTTATTCACAGAAGTACATGTTTTTTCACTGCCTCCTACTTACAACTCTCTGTGGGTTTTGATTCTTGGTCATTCTCAGTCTCTTATCTAAAGATAGGTGCCAGGCACAGGTCAATTTACCATGGAGCCAATCAATCTGAAGCTTCTGGGCCCTTTACTTACATGAGTGGGGCCATGGCAATATTTTATTTGGAATTTCTTTTGAAAGGACCTTTAAAATTGTAAAAGCTTCAGATTCCACATAACCTGGATCCGCTCCTGGAGGAGAGAGAGCTACAAAGATTTACTAGTAAAGTTTGGTTTATCAGCAGTTTTCACGTATTTATTTTATTCTAATCTATTACAGGCATACATAAATACGGGCTGGCTAAAAGCTTGTGGGGAGGGGACATAGAAACATTTTCAGCAGGCATTTGAAGAGGTAGTTTATGGGACCCAGAGCAGATGGAAGTATCTCTTTGCTGGTCAGCACAGAATCAATAAGGACAAGTCACTCTGAAATGACCTCGCTGCATTACTTGAATTCTGAGGTTTCTTTCCTATATCAGGGCATTTTCACTTGCTGTTCCTTCTGCCTCCAATGCTCTTCTCCCAGATCTCTGCAAGACTGGCTCCTTTTTGATCTTCAGTTTTCAACTCCTATGCCACCCTTCAAGAGGCCCTCCCTGCAATTGCCTCCATTCCACCTACTCTTTACAGTTTACCATATCCCTTCATTTGCATTCTTTTTCTTTTTTTTTTTAAGAGATGGGGTCTTAGCATGTTGGCCAAACTGGTCTTGAACTCCTGAGCTCAAGCAATCCTCCCACCTTAGCCTCTCAAAGTGCTGGGATTATAGGTGTGAGCCACCACGCCTGGTACCATTTGTTTTCTTTATACCACATACCGATATAAAAAATATTTTTTGTGGGGGTGGGGCATCAAAGGTCATATCCCAGTGTCCTTTGAATCTACTACCTTTTTCCTTCTTTCCAGCACTCAAGATGTCGAAGTGAGGACGTGGTGGGTCCTCTGGTGCAAAAGTCCCGATTTCCTTGGGTCTTCCGGTAGGAGCAGTCATCAACCGTGCTAACAACATAGGAGCCAAAATCCTGTGTATCATCTCTGTGAAGGGCGTCATGGGACAGCTCAACAGCCTTCCCACTGCTGATGTGGGTGACTGATGGCCACAGTCAAGAAAGGCAAACCAGAGCTTAGAAAAAAGGTACATCCAGCAGTGGTCATTCGACAACAAAAGTCATACCGGAGAAAAGATGGCGTGTTTCTTTATTTTGAAGATAATGCAGGGGTCATAGTGAACAATAAAGGCAAGATGAAAGGTTCTGTCATTACAGGACCAGTAGCAAAGGAGTGTGCAGACCTGTGGCCCCAGATCGCATCCAATGCTGGCAGCATTGCATGATTCTCCAGTATATTTGTAAAAAATAAAAAACTTTAAAACAAAAAAAAATTTTTTTGCACACGTTTTATTTACTTTTTGAATGTCTGCATCCCCCACTGAAAGGTAAGCACAAGAGGGCAGAGACCTCAGCTGTGTTGTACACTATGGTATCCCGAAGGCCTGAAATGTGCTTGGCTCCTAGAACAATTAGTACTGATGGGAGAAAGAAAAGAAGGAAGGATGGGCGAGTAGGTTTGGATATGATTCAAATCCAGTAAAATATTTTCAGTCTATCATAATATTCTAGCACAACATAGAGAAAATACAAATAGTAAAATTAATGTGAAAAGTCAAACAATCTTATGTAAAGAAGATTACTGGTAAATCTAGAGTCCTAGAACATTTTTGCACTAGAAGACTGGAAGGATTTAACATGCTCCCTTCAATGACAGCAGTTCACTTGTAGTAGTGAGAGGATTCCAGAATGAGGCTTAGCCAATCCAGGAAGAGGTAATGAAGTTCAGAAAAGCTCCCTAGGTAATTCCAGCATTCCACACTACACTCCTGAATCTAGTCCCAGTGGAATATCCATGAGTTTCTGGACAAAGATAAATTCTAAAAAGGTACCTAGCACATGCCTTGTGTTGAAGTGATTATATCAAGGGATCCCAGATACTTGAGTTGTCATTGGCTACATTAGGGTTGCCTGGGAAACCAAACACAACAAAAAACACATAGAAATTCCTGAGCCTTACCTGAGATTCACTAAACCTCTGGGGTAGGCCTGACAAATTAGTACTCTAAAGATCTTTCCAGGATAGTCTGAGATGCAGCTACTAGATCTGAGGACCACTGTGTTGAATGATGGAATCAGAAATCAAGAAGACCTTAACAGGCTTGAGTAATGTGCCAAAACAGGCAAGATACATTTGATGCTGGAGTTTTGTATTTTCAGAATCTTTCTAAGGTATTGAAGAACCTGAGTTAATGAACAAAGATTTAAAGAAAAACTTGTTCTGAAGGAATGTGTGTGTGTGTGTGTGTGTGTGTGTGAGAGAGAGAGAGAGAGAGAGACAGAGACAGAGAGAGAGAGAAAAAAAAATATAGGATTGGAAAAACTGTGTCAAATATCTTTCTTTGGTCCACTCAGTTCGATCCCCATTTTTCACTCTGCTCTGCAACTGGAAGCTGACCTTTATGGACTTCAACAATGGTGTCCCTCACTCTCTGGTATCCATTAGGCCAAGAAGGAGTCCCATCAGGAGAGTGGAGGAAGAGAGAAGAGAGCACTCTGGGTATTTATTCCCTCAGCCCTCTCCATTGGAGGTCTGTCTTCAACTGGATGTCACAGTCCCTCTACATAATTATCCTCCGCCAGAGAGTCCCTTTGTTAAACCTTTTATTTTCTTATTTTATTAATATTATTATTTTAGAGACAGAGTCTTGCTCTGTTGCCCAGGCTACAGTGCAGTGGCACAATCTCGGTCACTGCAACCTCCACCTCCTGAGTTCAAGTGATTCACCCGCCTCAGCCTCTTGAGTAGCTGGGATCACAGGTGCATGCCACCATGCCCGGCTAATTTTTGTATTCTTAGTAGAGACAAGGTTTCACCATGTTGGCCAGGCTGGTCTCAAACTCCTAACCTCAAGTGATCCACCCGCCTCAGCCTCCCAAAGTGCTGAGATTACAGGCAGGAGCCACCATGTCCAGCCTGTTAAACCTTTTCTGATTTTTTTTTTTTGCCTCATTTGGATGTGTTAAATGTTTTTGCTGAGACCACGATTGATGGTCTAATCTCATAGGAAGATGGGTTGAAGGTGCATAGGATTATGGCTTCATAGCTGCTTGTAAAAAAGAGCAGCTATCCTGCTGCTCTCATTATGCCCGCATATAATGAGAACGTGGCCTTCTTCTGCTTTATTATGTGTCTAGAATAGGGGTGATAGTCCCATGGCTCTCCATACAAATCTTGTCTCATCAGGTATTTTTGTCCATTTTATAAGAAACACTGATATCCTGGAAGGGCCAGAAGGGCAGACAGATGGCTGGTTAGATAGTCAAATATCTGAGCTCATTCGTCTTGGTAAACTCTTTGACGTGCTGCAGGAGGCACCCGTGCATGGGAGCATAAGCGGAAACTCTGCGGGCCAGATGGCCTGGAATTAAGTCCCAGCTCTACTCATTTACCAGTTGTGCAACTTGACAAGTTATTTAACCTCTCTGAGTTCTTGATCTGTTTCCTTTACTGTAAAGCAAAAAATAATAATAATAATAATACATCTCTCATAGGTTTTGATGATTGAGTGAGTGATCACCTATAAGGCATTTCAAACCATCCCTAGAAAAAAATAAATGTTTTAAAAAACAAAAACAAAAATTCCAATCCTCATCGTGCAAATTTCAGAGTAAACCATCACCTTTAATAAATGTCAAGTGCCTTATATTATTTTTTCTATAAATAGTAAGTTATTTTAAATGGCACTTTTCTGCAGATATTAATTTTAGTCTACAAAGAGCCATTAGAGTTGAATTATGGCATTAAAATGAAAGTTTGAGGCACTGAATTATTTATTCCAATAGAAACTCTACTTTTATTTTTTATCTTTTTGAGTCAGGGTCTCACTCTGTCACCCAGGCGGGAGTGCAGTGGCATGATCATGGCTCATCACAGCCTCGATCTCCTGGGCTCAAGTGAGCTTCGCACATCATCTTTTATCTTTTGTAGATCCGAGTTCTGTCTATGTTGCCCAGGCTGGTCTCAAACTCTTGGACTCAAGTGATCTTCCCACCTTGGCCTTTCAAAGTGCTGAGACTACAGGCCTGAGCCATGGCACTCAGTTAGAAACTTTAAAAATATAGCTGAGAGTTTAAATTCTAATATTTTATTTCTGTGCTAAGATTCAGAGAACATAATTTGAAAGAGCCAATCCCAGCATTTTAATTATCCTTCCCATCCTCTTCCTATCCTCTTGTCACAGATAATGATAGCATGTTATCTGTTTCTACGATGGCCAGAATTTTGAATAAGACCTCAATCTTATCCAAAAAGTACAATAATCCCCGGTATGTAAAAAGAAATTTTGTGTTAAAGTCCAGGTTTCAAAGGCCATAAAGCATGATGTTGACAACCCTGACAACGTCTCATGAAAGTGGTTAAAAAAAAAAAGGAGGTTACGTTAGAAGAGTTTTCCTCTGAAAACTCCTCTATTTCCTTAATACTTATTTTTAAATCTCAACACTATATTTTGTTTATACAAAAGAAAAAAAAGACACCCTAGCATCATAATGTTGTCAGAAATTAGTTATATAATTATCCAACTCTCATCAGCACAGCTTCTCTCTGCCAGTTAAACTTCAACTTTAAATGGTCCTTCAAGATCACTTGGAATTTGAGTATGTATGAAATGGAAGTGTTTGTATGGACTTCCATCTGCAAAGAAGAAAGATGGATAACTTATAACAGCTTTTTCGTGTTGCAGAAGAAGGGAGGGAAAGAGAAATGTGATGTAGCTCTGGAGAGAAAAAGTCAAAGGAGCTGGGTAACGCTCAAGGCTGGGCTTTTCACCTGTGCCCAGGGCAGATCTCCTTGCTTAACTGAAAGCGAGTGTCACCACTGTTCCTTCAGCTCATTTCCATTCACTAGAACAATGACTCTAAATTAGAAACTCTCAGCTGTGGGCAATTTCTGCAAAACCTCCGACAAGAACTCCCAGCAACTCCCTTCTCTCAAGCAAGTGAGGACGGTTATGTAAGTCAGAGAGTTTGCCCACCCAGAACCAGGGGCAGAACCACTCCCAGGAACTTTCTCTATTATGCTTCCTTTACGTCCTACCAGGCAGGTAAAGCCCTAGATTATTAACTGTTTGCTGGTTTGGATGGTTGATTTTTTTAAGAGACAGGTCTCACTCTGTTGCTCAGGCTAGAGTGCAGTGGTACAATCACAGCTCACTGTAGCCTTGAACTCCTGGGCTCAAGTGATCCTCAGAGTTCAGCTTCCTAAGTAGCTGGAACTACAGGCATGTGCACGTGTCATCACACTCAGCTAATTTTTTTTTAAGAGACAGGGTCTTGTTATGTTGCCCAGTGAACTCTTAGCCTCAAATGATCTTCCCACTTCAGCCTCCCAAGGCACTGGGATTTCAGGCCAGGTATAAACCACCATACCTGACCTTTTTTTAAATCAGGGATATAAAATAAGTGATTTAAAGCTATGTGGAAAGTATTATATTTATTCATGTATGTTTACTTTTTAAAAATTACTTGAAGTCTACTTAAAACTTTACAACGTTTACCAAAATGCATCATCAAGCTTTTTAGAGGAAAATCATGCTGTGAGTCTGTATGGCAGACATACCTGACAGCAATAACTCAAGCATACCCTGAGAAAAATCCAGGAGTGATCAAGCTCGAGATTCACTCCTTATCTGTGAAGAACATCTGAACCCCTGGCCCATCATTTGGAATGCAGACTATACAGGGATCAGGGGCCTTTTGTTTTGGGTTAAAGGGAGGTTGCTTGGTGAAGACTGCTAAGAGAAAATGTTATATAATCTGCATGCTTTTCACAAATGCTAGTGTTTTTCCTGTCCAGCCTCCAACTCCTGGAATGCTCTGTATATAAGTCCTCTATAAACTCCATGTTTCATTCACTGGCTCTGGGTCTCTTCCTAAGCTATTGAAATCAATAGGGGCCTGGTATGACAGTATCTATATATGTTTTCTGGTTCCTTCCTAAATTTTATTCTGAATAAGAAAATGTTCATAATTCTACTAGAATAAGGACCTCATCTATCAATTCTGTGCTGTCTGCCTACAATAGTGCCTGGGACTTGGTAGGAGCTCCATACTTTAAAAAAAACTTTTTTTAAAGATGGGGTCTCACTATGTTGCCCAGGCTGGCCTTAAATTTCTAGGCTCAAGTGATCCTCTTGCATGAGCCTCCTGGGAAACTGGGACTATAGATGTGAGCCAACATACCTGGCTTTTTTTTTTTTTTACTTAAAAAAAATTGCCATAATTTTTAAAACATTTTTTACTTAAAAAAAAAAATTGCCATGATTCTTTTAAATGAATGAAAACATGGGAACAGGAGCTAGAATTTTTTTTTTTTTCTTAAGATAGGATCTCCCTATGTTTCTTGGGCTGGCTTGAACTCCTGACCTAAGTGATCCTCTGGCCTTGGCCTCCAAAAGTTCTGGTATTATAGGCATGAGCCATTGTGCCCAGCCCAAGTGTTTAATACTGTTACTGAGTACCAGATCTGAGAAGGTGTCATGGCAGGCACTTGACATGAACCATCTCAATCTCTCAACAATGTTAGGAGCCTGTGACATACTGAATTTACAGATGAAATGCTAAGGTATAGAGAAGTCAAGTAGCTTGCCTGAGACCTCACAGCTCAGAAATGGAGGAAGTCAAACATGGATAGTTGTCCAGAGTCTATACCACTGTTGATATACATGTTTTAACCTCTACTTCCCATTTTTCCCTATGTGAGAACTCAACTCTGGGTTTTGGTAACTGGTGAGAGATCATTCCACACTGACAACAAATTTGTGAAAGCAAGAAATGTGCAGTTATTTTTATTTACACATAAATTTACATTTTTATAAAGTACTTATTGATTATGACTTAATACAAAATATACATTTGGTCTCTGCCCTAGTTCCTGACACAAAACATGTAAAACTCATATAAATTCCTAAGTGATAGGGGTGACAGGAGCATCTTTTAGTTCATGACACAAGAGCTTCTAAAACCCTTGGAATTCTCCAAGTGACAGGGGTGAGAAGAGCATCTTCTGTTACTCATAATAAGCCCCTTTCAACCATACCTGAGTTTATGTTAATAAGGTAACTCAAGGACAGGAGCCCCTTGCTGGAGGAACCAACCATGTGATTTAAAGGTTGGAATTTTCAGCTCTACTATCCCACCTCCAGGATGGGGAGAAGGGCTGGAGATGAGGCCAGTCACCAATGGCCCATGATGTCATCCATCACACCTATGGAATGAAACCCCCACAAAAAGCTCTAAATACAGGGGTTCCAAGAACTGCTGGGTTGGTGAACACATGGAGGTGTGGGGAGGGTGGCAAGCCCAGAGAGGACATGGATTCCCCACGGCCCTTCCCACATACCTCATTCTTTCATTTGGCTGTTGCTGAGTTGTGTCCTTCATAATAAACTGACAATGGTAAGTCAAGTGCCTTCCTGAGTCCTGTGAGCCATTCTAGCAAATTATTGAACCCAAGGAGGGCATCGTGAGAAACCTCTGATTTATAGCCTGTCAGAAGTATAGGAAGCCCAGGCTTACAATTAGCATCTGAAGTGCAGCAGTCTGTGGGACTGATTCCTTAAACTGTGGGGTCTGTGCTAACTCCAGAGCCAGAATAGAATTAAATTATAGGACAACTAGTTGGTATGAGAATTGTAATGTGTGGAAAATCCACACATTTAGTATCAGAAGTGTTATAAGAGCAGAGAAATGTTTTCCTTTGCTGATACATATAAAAAGTCAAAAATTAATTAGTTGATCTCCTTTTAAGGTCCTTCATAAACCTCCCTTGCTTTTCCCTTAGAGGGCAAAGGAGTAGAGTAAACCAAACAAAAACATGCTTATAGTGTAAGCAACAAATATGGCTGGTGGCAGCTAATGGAAAGCTAGTGATTAAGAACAGGAAGAGAGCTCTTTTTTTTTTTTTTTTTTTTTTAGAGGTAGTCTCACTCTGTCACCCAGGCTGTCACCCAGGCTGGAGTGCAGTGGCACAATCTCGGCTCACTGCAACCCGTGCCTCCCGGGTTCAAGCAATTCTGCTGCCTCAGCATCCAGAGTAGCTGGGACGACAGGCACCCACGACCATGCCCAGCTAAGTTTTGTATTTTTAGTAGGCATAAGGTTTCACCATATTGGTCAGGCTGGTCTCTAACTCCCAACCTCAGGTGATCTGCCCACCTCGGCCTCCCAAAGTGCTGGGATTACAGGCATGAGCTACTGTACCTAGCCTAGGAAGAGTGCTCTTAAAGTACTTTTAGCCATGAAAATAATGTTGATGTCATTTGTTGCATATACTTCAAATTCAGTTTTGTCAACAAAATGGACAGCTTCTAGTGAATTTGAGAAGATGTGGGTGGGGAATGTAGCCCATATTATATGATTTTTCACAGCTGTTTCATGTAGACATCCTTCAGAGCATGGCCTCAGCTGGCATGTGGCATCATGTACATGCTTCATATAGGATGATGAAGACTTAGGACCTATGCTTTCGTATCAAGCACCTTTGACACATTCCCCATCTGGCAGGCAGGGGACCTGAGTTTCAATCTCAGCATTGATATTAACCAGCTATGTTATTTTTTGGCAAATCCCTCACCTACTACTTCCTTTGGCTTCCTCTAAGTCAGAATAGTTAACCCTTAAACACCTTCCGGCACTAAACATATCTTTCGAATCACTACCTTTTAAAGCTTTTATTCTTAGTGAATTCGAAATCCTTAATTAATGATTTATCTATATCTCTAATACCTTAAGAAAACTCAAAACTCTGTACAAGTTAGTCTTACAAATGAATAAAAACATCTAGGTAGATGACTCAACAATATTTCTGAAGCTTTGGTGACTTGACAAAGGATATGAGCTTGTGAGGATAGAATGCGAATTTTCCACTGACACTGGCATGCAGCCAACCTGCCTCTGGAGCTGATGGGGTGTTGGGAATGAAAGGATAAAGCAGTAAAACTCCTGAGTTCCTGTAGCTGGTGGACAAGAAGATGCATGAATGTGTCTATTGAGAATTTAGTATGGCATCCATGTTACTGCTCAACCTGGAAAACTCAGTTTTTCTTTTGTACGCCAGTGGGTGCCACTGCAGAAAATGCAGCACATCATCCTAAGAATGGACTCTACTTAAAAGGCTCTGAGGACTACAGCCACGCCTGGGTTAACAATTAAAGCTGGTCACCTGCATTCTGCACAGTTGAATACATATTAAGGTAAAATGTGGATACCTTAAAGAGAATTTTGATCAAGTGCAGAAGAAAAGAGCAATGGTTTTTGTTGTTGTTTTACATATAGTAATAGAACTTCTGAAAATAGAAATTGACATTCCAACATGGACCACTGAGGAGTAAAAATAGCCAAGGTTTAGAAACAGACTTACAGAATTTAGACAAAGTTAAATCTAGAAGAGAGAAAAATGGAAATAGAAATATTCCTTAAGCCATTCTTTTTTTTTTCTCCCCTAGAGACAAGATCTCATTCTGTTGCTCAGGCTATACTGCAGTGGCATGATCACAGCTTACCGCAGTCTTGAATTCCTGGATCAAGTGATCCTCCTGTCTCAGACTCCCAAGTAGCTAGGATTACAAGTGTGTGCCACCATGTCTACCTAATATTTTATTTTTAGTAGCAATAGGGTCTCACTATGTTGCCCAGGCTGGTCTTGAACTCCTGGCCTCACACATCTTCCTGCCTTGGCCTCCCAAAGTGCTGGGATTAGAGGCCTGAGCCACCATGCCCAGCTCCTTCAGCCATTGTTTCATGAAGTGAAACGACTTTGTTACCTGAAATCATGGTATGCCCACTGAAGTCTGTTTCATATGATAGTTAATATTTAGTACAATGAATATTGTACTCATTCCAAAGGACAGGTTCACTCATTTCTAACCAATACTTTCACTGTTTTCACAAATTTCTGAATTTTAAAATGCTTTATAAAAGCTACACAGCAATTTCTAGACTAGGTAAGTCTTACCTGTCAGTTTTAGTCAAAACTCTAGTATCTAAGGTAAGGAGAGAGCAAAACCAAGCAGGCAGCTCTGGCCCTGACAAGTTGCTGACTTAGTAAGTTTCATTTCTATATGGGTGTGTTTGCATTATCCAAATAATTCACAATATTCAAACATACAGATAACTGCAACACCTGTAACACCTTTCAGTTCAATTCCATCAGGAGCAGACACTAACAAGCAGTTCAACCAGCATCTATTCCAACACCCTTCTAGCTTACTTTGATTGCCATACTATAGAAGATAAAAAGCTAAAACTACATTTCCCAGGTTCCCCTGGAGCTAGCCAGCAGTGTGAAGCCACCAAGCCAACCCGAATGTGTGAACATTGAAGGTTAAAGCAAACAACATTAACTATTAGCTGCATGAAAGAACGGCTCCTTGGGAGAAAGCACATGGGGAGTGTATCTGGTTCTTTTGAGACATCGTGCCAGAGTTTCTGATCCCTAGACTTTAATGTTCTGAGTGACAATATGTGGGTAATAGCAGCAGTTGCGCTCTTACTAGGACAGTCTAGTGTTGTGGCTGGGCATTTTTCAGGTTTCATCTCTGGCTGCATTGTTTTCAGATTAAACTACACAGAATGCATTCTGTAGCATACAACTGAGAACTCTGATTACGTGCTACAATTTTCTTTTTCTCTACTTCTTGAACTTTCACCCTCTGGCAATGATTAGCTGTAACAACTTTTTTCCCCCTTTTCCTGTGATTTCAAGAAGCTGTTAGCAAAGACAATCTCACTTACGTACTGGATCCACACTCAATATATTTTCAGAGAGTTATAAATAGGTAGGAGAAGGCAAGATTACACTGAAACTACAAATTTAAGTGGTATGACTATACAAGAAATTGAACACTAGAAGTTTTTCTTCCATAATGATGCAAGGATAAACTAACAACAGGGTGTGTGTATTTTGCTAAAACCCACATTCAGGGGAAGCCCAATATAATTATCATCAATTTGGTAAGGTTGTAAAGTTAGTTAATTTTATTTCTTGAAGCATCCGAGACATTTCAAATAAACTTTCTAATTAGCCATTACCTTTGGCTCCCTCATCCCCTGCTTTTCTAGCCCACTAGACAAGTGGCAAACACAAGGTATAGCAAGCTAGAGCACTTTTTCCTCTTAATAAAGGGGAACAAATCATGCCCAGTGGAAGAGTTGAAATCACGTTCAGCACTCTGGGTTGGCTCTGATTTCAGCCTCCTGTGACACTCCACTCTCATCCCACACATGCAGGTCATCTCTCTAGCATGCCTATATTGAGTTTGACTTGTTCATATACTAAAGCTGCTTGAACACTCAAACATGATGCTTCCTTCTTTTAAAAAACCTGCTCAGTTAACAAAAATGATTAAAATGCCCTATAAAAAAACACACACACAAAAACTCTGCATTTAGGCACAAGTGTGAAGATGGCAACAGGATAGCCTGGGGGAAAAAAAAAGCAATATCCATCAAGAGGCTACCTGTCCTACGTGCCTTACTGATACAGATTTGTTATTTCATTTTCTCAATGACCATGTGAAGAGTCAAGGAACTTGCCTAAAGTCATGTACTATGTATGTCACAGAGACAACACTGGAACCCAGTACCGCTTGTCTCCAAAGCCATTTCCATTAGACTCCACCAGAGAGGTCAGGAACATATTGTATAAGTCCCTGTGAGTTAGGCCATCAGTAAATCCTATCCTGTATCTCTTTCTTTGCATATCTTCCAATGAAATGCACCAAGAAATCTTGTTTAGAGATTATAATTTACGGTACCAATTTGAATGCAAATACTGTAATATGTATTTAATAAACACAAAAGTTCATATGAACACAGCAGAGCATGTTCATTCTCTGTGGAGAAGGAAGATTAGTGAAGTAAATTCTAAGCTATAAAAATCACAAATATCTGAATGACCAGGGTTTCTAGAGGATATAACAGCTCAAGAGCCCCATGTGCAGAGAACTTTACAAGTTAAGCCTTCTGTATGTATTCTACTAGCTTCCAATGGGGAAAATGTCATATTCCTTTGTAAGGATGATGACTCATGCAGAATCGATGAACAGAGACAGAAACATGTAATAGCTTTTAAAAATCTGGTAATTTGATGATTAAGTCATGCCTTCAGAAAATTCTCTGAACTTTTCTTTACAAAATAGTACCCTGGTGATCAGACACAATGGATAAGTATTATGTATAACCACTATCTGGGGGTAAAGTTTTCTGAAACTAAGATCCATCTAGGATAGTAAGCTATTTCTTTTTCCTGGATTTGTTACTGCAATAGCCCCACAATGTTACTTTATATTATAGAAGACTAAAAAGTATAAAGAAAGCATTTGAAAATGGGCATAATTTCAATCAGAGTTGTTAACTCCCATCTATCTTTGCAATGGGATTGAGAGAAAAGGGTAACAAAACAAAACAAAACAAAACAAAAAAACACAGATCATCCCCTAGTGAAAATGATTCTCTCTGAAGATGACCATAAAAGACAAACATTACCTAGTTTCAACCACCTGCCTTATGAAGAGAATTAAATAAGAAAAAAAAAGTGCCAATACCTTATACACTGAAAAGGAGTTATTTAACCCAGTCTTTAAATATCAGACCCCAAAGAGGCAAAGTAATCAGGAATAAAAACATACTGAGGGTTATTTATATCACAGATCTTCTTAGATTGGTAGCTTTCCTTTCAGCCTTTTCCATATTTTTAATATGTTTTAATGACAGTAACTGTGACAAGAAATTTGGTGACAGAAAATACAGTAGCATTTTCACTTTCATCTGTGTCTCTTCAGGACTGGTCTCAGATTTCACAGTCCAGATCCCAGTGTCTGCTAAAGTAGGATAAAGAGACCAACAGGATATTTGCCTGAGTCTCTCTATTTCCTACTCCTACAGTATCCTGATGCAGACTAGAGATGGTTTAATCTGCTTATCTCTACAAGAGACCTTAGATAAGTAACTGCTCTCATCTACCCTTTCCTAGTTCACAATTACATCATCTTATTCCTTTGATATTGTCTAGATGTCCTATATCAGGGGCATTTAACTCTTCTTTTCTTTTTTCTTTTCTTTCTTTCTTTTTTTTTTTTAATTGAGGCTCTGTCACCCAGGCTGCAGGGCAGTGGCACGGTTTTGGATGACTGCAACCTCCACCTTCCAGGTTCAAGTGATTCTTATGCCTCAGCCGTCCCAGTAGCTGGGATTACAGACATGTACCACCACACCAGGCTACCTTTTTTTTTTTTTTTTTTTTGAGATGGAGTTTCACTCTTGCCACCCAGTCTAGAGTACAGTGGTGTGACCTCAGCTCATTGCAACTTCTGTCTCCTGGGTTCAAGTGATTCTCATGCCTCAGCCTCCAGAGTGGCTGGGATTACAGGTGCCCACCACCACGCCCAGCTAATTTTAGTATTTTTAGTAGAGATGGGGTTTCACCATGTTGGCCAGGCTGGTCTTGAACTCCTGACCTCAGGTGATCCACCCCGCCTCGGCCTCCCAAAGTGCTGGAATTACAGGCACAAGCCACCACACCCATCCAATTCTATTTTCGTATGTTATTATTTTTCATTTTTATTTGCTTAACTTTTTTGGGAAAGCA
Source organism: Cheracebus regulus (assembly GCA_963574635.1). Taxonomy (NCBI): domain Eukaryota; kingdom Metazoa; phylum Chordata; class Mammalia; order Primates; family Pitheciidae; genus Cheracebus; species Cheracebus regulus. The sequence continues at coordinate 211,558 of CAUYQU010005186.1, forward strand.
TGATTTTTGTTATAAGCTAACTTTCCACAAACTAAAAATAGTCTTGGTCTAATTTAAAACACTTTTATAACAGCTGAAAAATAGATACAGTCGATAAGATAATTAGCTCATCATGGTCTATATATGACCTCAAAGACCCGAAGAGGATTGCTTATGAATTGAAAATTAATTTTTTAATGACCAACAGTCATCATCTCTTTTCAGTCTGAGCACTGGTGAAAAAGTTGCAGAGAAATATAAGATGAATCATTTTCTACCTTTATGGAGATTCTTCTCTTCCACACCCCACTCCAGCCTAGGAAACCCCGAGGCAGAATGCCTGTGATTAAGAATGGCCCTGGGTATATATCCAAAGGATTATAAATCGTTCTACTATAAGGACACATGCACACGAATGTTCATTGCAGCACAGTTTACAATAGCAAAGACCTGGAACCAACCCAAATGCCCATCAATGATAGACTGGACAGGGAAAATGCGGCACATATACACCATGGAATATTATG